>RJWT010023223.1:0-16894 GCA_004365215.1 Cuniculus paca | reverse complement strand
GTGCAGCGGTACATCTTCTTCTCATTGCTGTGCTTCACTGCCAGGTGCACCTGGATGGACACCTTGGAGTCGAAGACCTCCTGACACAGAGTGCAGTGGTAGAGCACAAAGGTGTGCATGTCCAGCAGGTGCTTCTGCAGGTCGTCCACCGAGGAGAACTGCTTGTCGCAGCTCTCGCACACATAGTGGGTCGACGTGGTCATGTAATGCACCGTCAGGTGCTGCAGGAGGGACTCCTGGGAGTCAAAGTCCTCTTTGCACTGTGGGCATGCCTGCTTCCGCAGCAGCAGCTCCAGGTGCAGCTTCAGGTGGGTCTGGAAGCTCTCAAAGTTGGAGAACTTGAGGTCACACTGATTACAGGGATACTCGCCATTGGAGATGGAGTTGGCACTTCCTGAGAGCCGCTGCCGCTTGGGGGAAGACACCTCGACGTCAGAGGAAACTGGGCTCTGCTCCGCCTTAGACTTCTTGCTGTGCGCCAGAGGGATGTTCTTGTGGTTCTCCTTGATGTGCTTGGTGAGCTTCAAGATGGAGCCGAAGATGGGTGAGTTGGTACAGTAGGGGCAGGAGTAGACTTCCATGAAAGACTGTGTGGGCTGCACAACCGGAGACTCCAGTTTGGCGCTGCTGACGCTGCAGTGGGCCTGCTGGATATGCTCGGTGAGGGAGGACTCGGTCAGGAAGCCCATGGAGCACTGGTTGCAGAAGAAAGCATTGTTGCCATCCGGTGGGTTGGCATTGGGGCCACAGTGGGAGACGCGGATGTGCTCCTGCAAGCTGTTGATGTCAGCAAACATCTCAGGGCAGTAGTTGCAGTGGAAGGCGGAGATGTTGCCAAACTGCATCACAGGGTAGGCGTGGCTCTTGTGCAGCTTTCGGACATGCTCATTGAGGTTGTAGAGGGTGGGCATGGAGTCCAGGCAGATTTGACATGTGTGGCTCTGCTGGGGCTTGTCCGCGTGGATGGTCTTCAGGTGGATCTCCAGCACAGCCAGGCTGGTAAAGTCCCGCTTAGAACAATAAGGGCAGCTGTAGACCACCTTGGACCAGCCCTGCCCATCATCGCGCAGCTTCTTCTGCCCCCGAAGCGGCTTCAAGGTGGAGTCCGGGGTCGAGCCGCGCTCCACAGAGGCGCTGGAGTCGGGCGTGGCACTGCTCATGGAAGCCACGCTACCCAGCACAGGGTCGGGGCTGACGCTGTGGTTGCTGGAGTCGGGCTGCCGGTGGCTGTCCAGGTGGCAGTAGACACCCTCCACCGAGGAGAACTGCTCGGGGCACATGGGGCACTTGTGTTTCTGGTTGGCGTGGGCTTGGTGGATGTGGGCCAGCAGCGTGTTCTCATCCACGAAGACCTCGGGGCAGTGGAGGCACTGCAGGTCAGCCTTCTCGGAGAGCTGGGGGTGGCGGGTGAGCACGTGCTTCTCCAGCTCCTCGGTCTGGCTGAAGGTGTCCTCGCAGTAGTCACACATGAAGTCGTCTTTCTTGGCTTCCTTCTCCGACTTGGCCAGGTGCTCCTTGTTCTTCTTGTGGGCCTGCATGTGGCTCTGCAGCGAGCTGGTGGAGGAGAAGCCACGCTTGCACACGGTGCACTTGAACGGCTTGCTGGAGCTGTGGGTCTTCAGATGGATCTTGAGGTGGTCGCTGCGGGAGAAAGCCGCCTCACACTCGTGACAGTGGTACTTCTTGTCGCCTGTGTGCAGCTTGATGTGCCGGTCTCGGCTCCTCTTGTGCTTGAAGAGGCGGCTGCAGTAGGTGCACTTGAACGGCAGCTTGTCGCTGTGGATCTGCTCGTGCCTCTTCAAGTAGCTCAGGCGGATGAAGGACTTATCGCAGAACTGGCAAGGGTACGGCAGGCCTGTGCCCCCTTCCTCCTCACCGAGGCCGAGGTCACAACCATCTCCGATCATCTGCGTGGGTGACGCAACATCCTTGCTGGAGGGTGACGAGGCCACCCAGGAGAGCTGTGGGTCGTCATCACCATCTGCAGGGGAAGGCAGAGAAGAGATTAGAGGCAATTCCCAGGGCCGCCGGGAAACAAGGACAGAGCCAGCTTCTCGACAGCTCTCGGGCTGAGGCTGTGCAGCTGGCCAACTGCTGCAGGAGGAGGGGGGCAGCCAGGGGGCCGGAAGCGAGTGGACATGCAGGCCTCCCATCTGCAGAGGACGCGGCAGAGGGGCGGCAGGATACGGAAGGGAAATGTCTTTTTCCTCAGCAACACCTGCCTGGGCCTGGCTGGATGTAGTACCCCCCACCGGAGGTGAGGTTCTCAGTCACTTCCCTGACAGGGGGAGGAGGGGCGGCCTGGACAGAATCACTGGAAGTGACTTCACAGGCCACCAGTCCCATGGGCCAAGAGAAGGCCATGTCCCATCACCTGATGGCCACCCGGGCATCAACTTGCCTCCACCCTCACTCTGCAGAGAAATCCCACTGGTCCTCAGGGGTCATGGGCACAATTTTCCAAGGAAATAAAAGCCCTTTATCTCATCAGCTGTACCACATGCTTTGTGGACAAGGGGACTGAAACAGCCCCGACACAAGAGGTGTGAACCAGTCTCCAGCACAGGCGGGGACTGAGACAAGGGCCCATGGGTTTCCCAGCCCAGAGCGGCCTGTGGGGGATTGATTTCTTTGTTCCTGCTCCACCCCTGGATTCACCTCAAGTCCATCCGGGACCCCTGGGGAGATGGTGGCACTGATTAGAAGATGGGTCACGGGTCATGGAGCTCAGAGTGGGCAGGCTCTCCACTCTACCCCAGGGGCTCTCCTTGCCACGACTCCCGTGTTCCCCAGGGACTAGGGGATTTCTCACTGGCCAGTCCAGCCTGTCCAGCCTCCCCTGCCTCGGAGGGAAACTAAACAAACCTAAGGGCTGCCGTTTCTGGGAAAACAAAAGCACAAAGGACTCAACAAATAAAGCCAGCGAAGTTCCTGAGCCTCGGCAGGGGTTGGACAGAGCCAGCCTGGGCGGGTGAGAGTTCCGAGGCTCAAGTTTCTCTTCGGGTGGATTTAAAACTTAATAATGAATGAAACAGACCACAGGTTGCTGCGGGCAGGGGAGAGACAAACAAAAGCTCAGAGGCTGCGCTGACCTTGCTCTTGTAACCCCGAGGAAAGAACCACTGCCCCGCCTCCCCAGTCCCAGCCAGCCAGCTTCCTCAGAAAAGTCTCCCAGCCTCACAGGAGCAGCGCAGAGGCAGCTCAGCCAGCAGCAGAGGAAGGGGCCAGTGCCCAGCACTGCAAGTGCGTGCACACGCTTACACTCACCTGCACACGGCACATGGCACTCCCACAACACTCACACAGAGTCGCTCACTCGTTCCCACACACTCACCTGCGCACAACCACACAACATGCCCATCTCACACCATCACTCACACACTTACACATGCACTCACTTGTACACGCAGCTTACACACACATGCTCACAGGCACCAGCACGTCTGTGCACAATCGCAGACCCAGGCTTCCCACCCAAGGCTCTCTGCAGCTGCTCCTGCTGTCCCAGGCTGACCCCAAGACTTCAGGAGATAGAAAGTGTAGGCTGGAGAGTCCTCAGGGGTCCCTCAGAGCTGGCACTGAGCCTAGCCTTAGGCCACACCCACCACTCCCTGCCCGCTCAGGCCCCCAGTTCTGACCGTGTGTATGTCAATCCGCCCGCGCCAGCTGGCATGCTTGGCAAAGCTCCGCCTGGTTGGATGCCGCCCTCTCAGCTCTGAGCCTCCTGGCAGCCTCTTCACTCCTGCATCCCAGCACCTCTAGAACGGCCCTCCAGGTGCAAGGGCACCTTCTCCCTTGGGGGCCTCACATTACGGGCCCTTCGGACGTAACTGCTCCTGCCAGCTCTGGAGATTAGACACATCGGGAGGCGCCCGAGACCCTGCCTGTTAATTCCCAGCTCCTGCCAGCTGGGCTCCACTGGGCACAGACAAAAGGGGCCCCAGGGAGGAGATGGCTAGAGCTGGGACAGCCAAGGGACCTGTTTGGCTCCTGCCCCCTCTTCAGGCTCACTGGCTTTTTATTATTTTGATATCTTAGCTCCGTCCTCCTTGAACTCACACTGAATCCTTCCTGTGTTTCCAGCACTCTGCTAAGCACTTTCTCAGAACTACAAGAGGCAAAAGCCAAGGTCACTGTATAGATGAGGAAACTGAGGTACAGTACTGGCAACTCAACCTAAGGAAATAACAAAATGACAGTGACAAGACTAACACCCTGGGGGTCAAGGAGATACCTCAGCAGCATAAGCACCTACCTGGCAAGCACAAGGTCGTGAGTTCAATCCCCAGATGGACAAAAAAAAAAAGATTAACACCATGATCATCCAACATTCAGACCTTTGACCCTGACATACTCTTGGATCTGCTTCCCCAGGATATAGTCACGTAAGACCCCACCTGCACAGCTAAGGCGAGGAGGCCCGCATTGAAGTCCTCCAGGGCTGTCAGGTCCTGCTTCCCTTTGCGTCCTCCCTCATGAGGGAGGCTGGGGTAATCCATGGTTTGCATTTCAGAGAGAATACCCTAAGGCCCAGGGAGTCCCCCAGAGCTCACTAGAACCCCCTTGACAACTAGCAAGTGGGAAATTCTCAACAACTGGGTGGGTGCAGCCAGGAAGGCAGCTTGCATGCAGGACAAGCCTGGACAGGTATCTCTGCTGGGGCTCATTTGCTCCCAAATCCTTAGTGCCACCAAGGACCAAAGGGAAGCTACCTGCACCCAAAGTCCTCCCGTTGCTCAGTTAATTCTTCTGTGCCATGTGAATTCCTCTTAACTTCTCAGACTTAATTCATACATCTCAAAAAAGGGAACCATTTTGAGAAGTAGGTGAGAAACATTAATACAAAAATCCGCTATTGCTCATTGACATGAATGTCCAGGAAAGGGACCTCTGTAGAGACAGGAAGCAGATCATGGCTGCCTGAGGTTACAGGTAGTCCTAGAGATGGACTGCAAACAGGCAAGTTGGCTCTTTCTAAGGCAACAGAAATGTTCTGAAGAAAGACTGGTGCACTGCTTTGTGGACTTACTAGAGTCTCTGAATTGTGCCCTTAAAATAAGTGAATTTTATGGTGTGCAAATTACACTTCAATAAAGCTGTTAAACAAAAGCACTATTTTGCCAATAATAATAATTAGCTCTAATTAATACCACTAGTGCTAATTTTAGCAGCCACATTTATTGAACATTTCCCATGTGCCAGCACTGTGCTAAGTATGTCTATTATCACAATTAGTTTCTTTTAATCCTCTCGACAGCAATATCTGGTTGCGTCCAGGAACATCCCATTTTTGAGATGAGGAAGCCAAGCTCAGGAAGGTGAAAAACTTGCCCCAGACACAGCCAGATGCTGCAGCAGTGTCTGGCCAGATTGCATCTCATAGTAGTACAGGGCCAAATCCCCAGGCCTAACATCAGTCATTCCCCCACTGAGCTTGGAAAAGGGGAATCTTAACCTGCCTGGGCCAGAGTACCCAAGGTTCATTGCGGGCTGGCTGGTCGGCTTTATTTTTCTGCAAACAAGTTTCAAAACTAAAGCAAAGCATATTATTCTGGAAGCAACAAACTGAGCAACTGCTGAGATTATAATCATCTGAATTGAAATGAAAATAAGGCTCCTTAAAGTGAAAAGGCCCAATCAGAGGAAATGGGCATGTTGACATATAAAGCCCCAAACTTAGACTGCCCTGTTTAAAGCCTTTTATTCAAATAGCACTCAACCTTGCTGCTGCCGACCCACCCCCTCCAAATGCATTTTGCATGGGGGCTTTTAGCCCAGTGCTGCAGAACAGAGCCAGAGAGCCATGGAGCTGGGGCCAGAGCTTGGCCAGATCAGCAGGGCGTCCTCAGAGCAAAAGGGGACTGTCACGCTGACTGTCAGGCACCACACACAGGCAGGCCTAAGCACACACCTCTGGCAGGTGTGCCAAAAGGGGAGGAAGCTGCACGGAAGCAGGGTGGAGGAAATCCCAAGGTCGTCTTCAACATGAACATTTCAAAACACAGGGACAAGTAGATTCAAGGAAAGCCTCATTCTACCCACCATCTTTCCACGTTCAAGTGAATACACATGAGGATGTATGTGTGCCAGGCATTCTTCTAAGACTTCATATGTTCTAACCCATCCAACCCTCTCAACAGTCCAGTAAAGTAGGGACTATTACTACCATTTCCACTTATGAAAGAGGAAAACCAGGCCAAGGAAAAGCTGAATAACTCTCCCCATGCCACACAGCTAGCAGCCAGCAGAACCAGGTTATAAGCCCACTTAGTCCTGTTTAGTTGGTGTTTTTGTCCACAGTGCTGTAGTGGCTCCATCCCTTGGGAGACACCGTACAACAATATCAAGCGGGAGCTACAGTGACAAAATGCCAGAGTCTCAGCCTCCCCTTCCTCCCCTTCCCCCCAGAATAAGTACAATCAAAGAAATACAGCAAAACAAACAGAATAACCATGTTCAAAATGCAGATTAAAATTATTTAAAAACAACTTATTCTGCAAAAAGCTCTGGTAGGAAATGGGTTCTAGGAGGCTTTTGCTATCTACTGTAGAATAAAAACCAAAACAAGCATAAAAGAGGGAAGAAATTTTGATAAAAATTCAATTAAATAGAGAAAAGGATATTAGCTGGGCATCAGAATGCATCAGCAGCAGGAAGAGCAGGATGGGTCCAGGTTCACGTGGTCGTACCTCATGACTGCCACGCCTTAGAGCGAAAGTCTAAGCCAAGAACACAGTCAGTGCAGCCAACCAGAGCAGCCCAGATGCAGCTGACACACCTGACCTTGACAGGCGCACAGGAGGAAGCGGCCCCCAGAGGGCTGAGCTAGTCCCAGGAATGACCCCCTGTGCCCAGAACTGTGCCAGATGCTCTGAGGTCACTTGAGTGCACCTTACCTTTGCCCTGCCCCAGGGATGTCCCAGATCATACGAAGAAAAGTCTGACACTGGACAGACAGCATTGGCAGACCTGGACCTCAGCTGTCTGTTGTCAAACAGGAAGGTGTAATTCGTGATCTCCACTGTCCCCTTCAGATGAATAAGATGGTTATCTGGTACAGTGCTCCAGCCATCCAGACTGTCTTCAGGGCAGTCAAGGAAAGGCCTCACAAGTTTTCAGAGACCCAAAAGGTTTCCTTTCCTTGACACTCACCTGTTTGTTTGAAAAATTAAAATCACCAAGGAAGTGAGTTCTCCACAGGACAGACCTCTGTAATGCTGGATGGAGCCTTCCGGCGTCCGCATCTAGTGCTTCAGAAATGGGAATCATGATGGGCCTCCCCCAAACTCAGAGAAATGGGATCCTAGAATGAGGAAACATCTATTCCAACCCCATATAACACAGACAGACATGATTAGGGACAGGCAATGAAGGAAACTCACAAGGACAATACATTGGTAGAAGTTGGTTTTATGTTCAGAAGGATTCGGAGGCCCCATCTCGGCTCAGGGCTCAGAGGAAGTGAGTGCTGAAATCAACTGGTGATGTCTGCCATGAGCAGAGGCTTTGGAAGTAGAATGAACCAAGGACACTAAGCAAACTGGAGGACGAGATCTCCTGAGGCAGTTCTAAAGCTTTTAGCCATCAGGAGCTGCCTGTCTTCTCTAAAAACTGAGGAAGTAGGCAGAGTCAAGACCAATTCTCTTAACTGAGTCCCACAGCACCTCCATGAGGTAGGTACTACAGATGGTTTGTGTCTAGATGTCTCCCCAAAGCCTCATGTAGTCATAGGGCTTTTTTGGAGGTGGCCGAATCTAGAGTGTATGATGCTGGGATTAAGGGTGGGTGATTACTAAATCAGTTCACTGATTGGTTTGGTACCACCCTAATCCCAGTAGCCTGGATAAGATAAAAGGGGCAGAAAGATGCTGTTAAGCTCCCTTGTTGCTTTTGCTACCTTGTGGGTGCCGTGAACTGTTCTCTGCAATGCCCCTCTGCCAAGCCTCCCTATTTAGGAGCCAGTCAATTATGGACTGAAAACTCTACAAACTGTGAGCTAAATAAACTTCTCCTCCTTTCACCTTGGGTGTCAGGTGTTTTGTCTTGGCAATGAGAAAAGCAACTAGGATAAGGTAGTAACATCTCTCTTTTTTACAAATGGGCAAACTGAGACTTCAAAAAAGCAAGCAATTATTTGGGAGGTACTGAGGAAGGGCACTAAGCATGCACTCTCCTGCTGAGCTGCACCTCCAGCCCAGAAAGCAACTTCTAAGTACACGGGGATAGCAAGTGGCACACCCCCGCCACCCACACACTCGCCTGCTAACCACTATTCTACACACTTCCCCAGTCCTGAGTGCCAGTTCTGGGCACTCTGCAGCAGCTGCTCCCTGTAGCAGCTGTCCCCTCTTTCTGGTAGCTCACCATGCACAAGCACAGTGCCAGGCCCTGTAGCCCGAGCCAGATGAAGGGCCAAGGTTTATAACCCCACCAGTCACCAAGACAGGTCATGCCCTGAAATGCGCAAAGCCAGTGGTGGGTGATCAAGCCAGTCTGCATCCAATGCCAAGCACCAAGGAACACAGCTGGCCTCTTTCCTCAAAGGATAGGGAGTAGGCAGGCTTCTCTAAAAGCCTGTATAGAAACCAACTTGGAGGATGTGGTAGCCAGGATAACAATCTCCCCAAAGACGTCCACATCGTAACCCTACAATTAAGAATACATTATATTATGTGGTAAAAATGAAATTAAGGTTGCTTATCAGCTGACCTTAAAAATTATCCTGGTTTATCGGGTGGGCCCACTATGATCCCAAGGGTCTTTCAGTGTGGCAAAAGAAGACAAAAGAAGAGTCAGAGTGATGCAATATGAGAAGGACCCACCCTGCAACTGTTGGGTGTGAAGACAGAGGGAAGCATAAGCCAAAGAGTGAGGGTGGCTTCTAAAAATTGAGAGGGAAGGAAATGGATTCTCCCTCAGAGTCCCTTGAAAGGAACGCAGCTCTGCCAACACCTTGACTTTAGCTCAGTGATGACTGACCCACAGAACCGTAAAGTAGTTTTTGTTGTTTTAAGCTACAAGGCATGCCTAATTTGTCTGAGTGGCAATAGGGAAGTAATACCTGGAGTAGGATGTGACCAAAACCAACACCTGGAACAACTATGGAAGACTGCAGCTGGGCAGTGGCCAGAAGTCCGAAGAATTCCAAAGATAAGGATTTTTTTTTAAATGCCTGGATAACCTTGTCAAGATTGACAGACATGTGGATGTTAATGACTGCTGGTGAAAACTCGGAAGTAAGGAGCACATTTGGGAAAACCCAAATCACCTTAGAAAACACCTAGATCAACAAAAGCAGACTGTTGAGAAAAACATAGATGTTAAAGGCACTGAGGGCTTATCAGGAATAGGAATATGTTTTCTTGGAAACAGAACAAAAGGGAATACTCATTCTATAGTGACCGAAAGCTTAGTGGAATTAATCCCACAGCCGTGTGGAAAGCACAACTCGAACTGGATTAACAGGCTATTTAGCTAGATTTCCAAGCCAAATATTGATGGTACGATCTGATTTCTTCTTATTGCAGCACAAAGGGGAAAAAAGGCAGATTAAAAAAAGAACTATTAAACAAAAAAGGGACCAGAAACTAATGATTTTGGAAATTCTCAAACTGCAAAAAGACCACAATTGAGAGACTGACGTTCAGAAAAGCATACACCAGAGAAAAAGCTGAGAGTGTAACTATATATTGTGCTAAGATCTCAGGAAAATCAATTGAGTCACACAAAAGGTTGTTTGAAGAGATGAAGAATATGACTCACAGATTTCTAGACCAAACCAGAAAACATCTAAGAAATTTGGGGGCATTGCCCTAGTGCCACTTCAGTGGAAGCCAAAGGTAGATATGGAAGTATCTAGAAAATGTCTCTGGAGGAGCCTCTGCTCTGTTGGAGCAAACACCCATGACATACACAGGAGACCCACAAGGTTCCTAAAAGTCTTACACCAGTGCAAATTATTGCCGGGTTAGCTCAGAAAGGACAATGTAAGATGAAAGATCTATCAGACTCCCAAACTTCTTCAAGCAAGAAACAGGCTAACAAAACTATTCAGCTGAAAAACATATGCTACCTTTTATGAATAAAATGTATGATTCAGAGGGTAGAAGGTGGAGCCATGAGCTGGAATGAATGAACTCACACTGGAGTAGGATCCCAATCTAGTACTAAACAACCATAGGTAAGTAGGTCCCCTTCTTTGTATTTTCATTTATCTGATACTTAAAGAGGGAGAATGAGATAAATAGGTCTCTAAGAGCCTCTGTAGCTCTAACAGTCTGTGATCAATTAATGATGTCTGCCCCAGGTACAGAATGAGCAGGGAGAGTTGGGTCATAGGTTTCCCAGCTTCCATCACCTCATAGTTTGTGTATTTTTTCTTTGAGGACAAATTTGTTGAGACTGCTGTATATGCCTGGTCTTCTGCAGGGTGCAGAAGTTATTCAGGACTCAGGTTTCTACACTAGTACCTGCTCAGCTTCTCTGATGATTAATTACTATCTAAAGGTTATGTTCTAACCCAACTTTTTTCTGCTTTGAAGTATTTTGAAAAGAGAGAAAAAGGGACTGTCTTTAATGGCAACATCAGGACTGCATTTAGACACTGGTTTTACCTACAGGGACAGATAAGGATGTGCTGTAAGGGATAAAGGCTCGACTCCTGGGACATCAAAAGTCTACCTGGGAAAAGAAAGGGGTGAGGTAGCTGGAGGTTCTTTGCTTAGAGGTAGGCCAAGCAGCCCCACAGAGGGCACCAGAAGTTGATGCAGCCCCACTTGAAATCCTGAATTAGAATTATGTTATGAACAAAAATAACAGCAGCTCAGATTCACCCATCCTTCCTCAGGGAAACTCTGAGGTCCTCACACACATGATCTCATAGCATCCCCAGGGAGGCCACAGTAAGTTGAAACAGGGACCATCTCTCTCTTTGGGGGAAATGTGCAGGGTGGACATCTCTGGGATCCCAGGCTGACACACTGAGGTCAGCAGGCCAAGGTCAGGAGGGCAGACCCTTCTCACCCTTAGGGGCCACTTAGGGAAGTGGGGAAATGGGATCCTGGCTTTCAAGAACACCTGGCAAGGGTTTCTGGGAACCCTCCAACCACCAACAGACTGAAGGTTGTGGTCAAGCATACACTGGCTGGAAAAGCCAGGTGTAGGGGTGCTTGCCATGTCAGATCACGGACAAAAGCTGCTATCAAGGCCTTTAGTAAACCTTCCAGGGAGCCAAAACATCAGCATTAGTTTAAAGAGACACAGTCAACTGCAGGGGAGACATCAGCCACTGAGGGAGAGCAATGGAGGAAAGTATGCACAAGTGTGTGTAGGACTCAGCCTGGGCTGCCCCTCATTGGCTGTATGACCATCAGCAACTTCCTGAACCTCTCTGAGGCCCCACTTTTTCATCCATAGCATAGAATAATACAAGTGATACCTTACAAAGTGGTTGATGGGTACAAGCTACTAAGCATTGAATAAAAATTAGCTAAAGAAAATGAAGAAAGTTCTAGAACAACTTATACTACTATCATAAATCTTAAGTCCTGTCATCTGAATGGCATTAAAAACTTTACACAGAATGGTGAGGACGCAGGGGAAAAGGAACCCTCCCACACCACTAGTGGGAATGTAAACTAGTATAGCTGCTGTGCAAATCAGTATGAAGATTCCTCAAAATACTAAACATAGAGATACCATTTGACATATACCATTTTTCAGTGTTTTCCCAAAGAATTGAAGATAGCACACTACAGTGATTCCCACACACCCATGTTTATAGCAGCACAACTCAAACAGCTAAACTGGAAATGTTATTCAGCCATAAAGTACAAAACCTTGTCATTTAGAGGAAAACGGATGTAACGAGACCGTAATGATAAAAAAAATAAACCAGATACAATTAAATAGTGCATGCTTTCTCTTACATGAGGAATCTATGGGAGGAAAGAAGAGATGACAGGAAGGTAGAAGAAGAACTATTAGAAATGAGGAAGTGGACCAAGGGGGAAAGGACAGGGAAGGAGGAGCTAATAGGGCTGAAAATAATCAAAGGATGTTACGTGTATATACCCATGTACCAAATCGAAGCCCATTATCTTACGCCAGCAATATGCATTAATAAAATAAAATGTCAAAAAATTTACCAAGCTCTTTACATCCCTATCCCATTTGACTTCTGTGGCAATTCTGGAAGGAGGTCAATTTGCTCCTGCTGTTATCACCCTTTTATAAGCAAGTCAGGTGCCACACAAGACACACTGGGATGGAACCCAGCCTCCCATACAGATAAAGTTCCTTTTTCACACTCCAAAGTAGCTGGGTTTGCACAGTAAGTTGTGTCATCACCCCCAAAACAGAAGAAAGAGGTTAGGTCACATCCTGACATCACAGAGAAGATGGTAATCAGGAAGGCAGGGACAGGACCCCCAGCCCAGGGCCCTTAGCCAGCTGGACTAGGACAAATGATGACCTGGGTAGTAGGTCACAGATCACCACAGCTGTCCTCTTCCTGGGCTAAGGACTGCTCAGTTATCAGTGATTTTATAAAAGTGACAAATTTTATAAATCAAGAACTCCAAACATATTTTTAAATCCACATTTACTCTTGCCTTTCTTGGAGGAGCAGGTGGAAAGCTGGTAGCAGCACAGGCTCTGCATTCAGCACAGATGAATGGATGATGGGCTGAGCCATGACCCTTTCTCCCCAGTAACAGGGACACCCTGCACAACAGACCCATGGGACTCTCTTCATGCTCAGCTCTGCTCAGCTCTGCTTTATACCTGAAGTTAATTACCCTCACTCTGCTTTACATGTGAAGAGCACTGCCTCAATTTCCCCCTCTGTAGAAAGGGGATAATACTAATCTCAATTACTGAGTTGTTCAACAGATAAAATAAGTGTATACTCGTAAAATGAAAAATGTTCTACAGTGTGTACAAACCGTCCCTGCTCCTGGCTCCCAGCTCCCCATAAGGTGGTCACGGGGCAGAGAGAAGGAGAAAAGAAGCAGTCAACTGTCTGAACAGCCATGAAGGCTCCTGTCACCCTGAACTCTGACACTCAAGAGGGTCTAAGCCAGTGGTGGGAAACCTAGGGCACGTGTGCCATTTGTATCACTGAAAGTTCTAAAAGGTTCACCATCACTCACCACCATCAGCCCTGCAGAAGTTGATTTTCATGGCAAAAGAAACCTGACATGACCTGCTTCAAGACACAGAGGGCCCTGCTCTTACAACCGCAGGACACTAGAGTTGAGGAACACTCGAGACACCTGCAGAAACCCAGGCACCGCAGCAGCCAAGCAGTGGCTTGAACCTGAGTCTCCAGGCTCGTGGTGGAAGGTCAGGAAGTGAGGCTCAGCCTCCCAGAACACCCTTGCCCAGCACTCACAGCAGCTGCCAGATACACAGGATGAAGAAGAAGCATCCGCCTTTCCCCTTGAAGCTTCTGACCTCGCAGAGCACACAGCCTGCCAGGCTGCTCCATCCCTTAGACAAATTTACTTAGCACTGATATTGCAAATGCAATTGAGCTTGAGTTTTATTGCAGAAATTAAACAGACTAGGAAATAAAAAAAAAAAAGCCAGCACTCACCAACTCACTCGAGAGCTGGCTGTGATCAGACTTGCTAAAGAAGAGCATCGCGATCAGCTCCTGCCAGTAAGGAACACCCCACACTGTCTGCCACCGCAAACTCCCCAAAGATTGGGTGTCTGCAGCTGTAGGGCTCTGGAAGTTGCTCCCATCAGCCTCCTGATGTGGGTGTCCCACACAACCCCCCTGCCCCATTGCCCCTTCACAAGGAGCTGGTGCCCCGAAAAGTCTTCTCCGTGAGCTTTACAAAGCACCACCATCGCCAAGGGCCGGCACAAAGGGCGCTCGCTCAACTTGAGAGAAGGCAGAATGCTTTGGGGCTGAATCACTGTTTTTCTTCACTCCCTTTGGAGATCAGCAGAGCCCACATTCGGCCGCATTCGTGGACCTGGGACTGGAAACAGCTGCGCTCTAATTACATGTAAAGTGTACCAAAACATCCCTTTTATCACAGGCTGGAAATCTGTTAGCATCTGTCTCTCCTTTGTTTCTTCCACAAGATACAAGCTTGTTTCTACATTTTTCTCACCTGTAGCGGTGATTAAAATTCATTATAAATGAAAGGAGTGAACAGAGAAACAAGTTCCTCTGTGTACCGTTCTAAACTCAAATTAGAAACAGCTGTTTGCTAATTCATGCAGCGATGTTTTGTCGTGCTCTGTGAATCAATAATAACTCACCCTATTGCTGCAGAAATTTTTGGATAATCCATATATTTAATGCGGCGCTGGGTTCTCTAGGCAGGGCTGTGTCGTGAGAAGCTCCAACTCGGCTGACATGGAATGGGAGGGGACTGAGACTCAGCAGCTGACGATGCCCCTCAGTGTCCCATAAAGAACTCCAAACCCAGAGCCACCCTGTGCCTGTCTTGCTGGGCTGGCAGGACCAGGAGGAACCCCTGAAATTACCTCTTCGTGGATTTCCCTCCTCCAGCACCACCAAAAAATAATTTTTTTTTCAACTCTGATTAAACACAAACCACACACATCCTCCAGCCGCCGGAGGGAACAGCAAAATTAAAAGTCTAATTGGTACCCAGAACAATGTAAAACTATTAAGTATGGGTGAAGCTTTTCTGTGAGAAAATAATCCTCTGATTGGGATTAGGCGAGTTTGGAGTGCGCTCTTCCTGTGCGTGCGTCTGGCTGCAGAAGTGGGAAGGGTTTAGACTCGCCCTTTGCCAGCGTCAGGGACCCAGGCATGTGGTGTCCAGAGCTGTGTCCCTGTCTGAGGCTCCCCAGGGGAGCAGATGTTCTCTGTCCTTTTCAGGAAAGGAAGTGAGCAACACATTTGGAAGTCGTGCTTATCACTGTGCCACATCAAACCTGCACCATCGTGACTAACATGTGCCACCCTTAAAGACACTGCCTCCAAGTGGCCTGCCCTGACCTCCTCTGCCACCGTCTGTAGCCCTCCTTGACCTTAGGCCATGGCCTGTTTAGGCACAAATGCTTAAGGCACCTCAGTGTGGCCTACACCCTTTTGGGTCTGGAATGTGGTCACACTGAGCCTTCTCTGTGGCCAGCCACAGTGGCAGCCAAGTTTTTCCATAAGATTTACCTATGAGAATGAAATCCTCACCTTTATCCTACACAGTGACCACCATTACTACTTCCTCCTAGTTCAGAGATCTAACATCAGAGACTCCAGGGCCCCAAGTCCCAGGACAGTTATCTGAAATGAGTCTGTGTTTCTCCAAAAAGCCATCAAGGCCACCAACTGTGGTCAGAGAGGTAGTCAAGTGGGCCTCACCTGTCCAGCCTCCGAGTCTAGTTCAGACTGTGTTCACCCAGGCCCACTCCACCTGGTGGTCACCTGCCCACACCCAACCCAGCTCTGCCCACCTCCTGAGCATCTGAACGTATGTCGGGGAGGTCCCCTGCAAGGCTGAGGGCCAAGCCCTCGTAGTCTCCTTACTAGCATTCACCTGGGCCTTCAGGGAATGGCTGTCAGTGCATCCTGGGGTCCAGGTGGACTCACACTCATCTGGAGGGCTGAGGGAGGGAGATTTTCCCTGGGAAGGCGAGAGTGTGCCAGGCAGCTCGAAGCCTGGGCAGCATCAGTGAGCACAGCAACGTGTCATCTTGGGAAACCGGAAGTGCTCTCATTAGGCTTCAAAAAGGGACTAAGATCTCCCCAGACCAGATCTACCCAACATGGCCAGAACCCATGATGATTTCCCAGGGCAGCCAAGATGGTCTTAGTAATGCTGATGCTGGAACACTGTGTCCCCTCATTCTCCTTGAAACTTTCATTCAAAAGTTCCACTTGGTCCTGTCTTTATCGCTTCTCTAACATTTCAACAAAAGATAGCAGACCCAGGCTCGACATTCTCACAGGGCTTCTGGCTTCAATGACATGAGCATGGAGTTTTCTTTTTCATTTTTTTTTAAGACATCTATCAACTTACAGAAAATAATATTGGTTTTCTATCTGCAAAATGAAATAAATTAATTACTTTAAGCAAAAAACAAAAACAGACAAAGAATGGAGTACTACTCTACCATGAAGGATGAATTTTAGACATTTGTAGGAAAATAGATGCACCTTGAGACCCTAACGTTAAATAAAATAAATCAAGACACACAAGCTTGAATATCACATGGTTTCTCTTACATAGAAAACCCAAAGTATAAATAATTTAAAAAGCAAAATAAAGGATAACAGAAATCAGAGACCTAGGCCTTTTGCAAATGGGAAAAAGATCTAGGGATGGAGGCAGAGAATGGGAAGGAAGGGGAAGTAAAAAGATGTGTTATATACAGGTGCCAACTCCCCGCAATGAACGTAATCACTGTGTACTGCAAACATTTACGACAGTAATAAAAATATTACCAAAAACTGGGGGCAGACTTAAAAAGAAACACTTGGTGAGTTGCAGCACCAGTGATACTCGAGGGTTGCAGAACTCCCAGCCAAGATGCACAATGACCAGTGACTGGGCCTGGCCTCCGGCAGAGGGAAGAGTCACCCAGGAGAAGGATAGTTGGAGTGGAGTTGGAGAACAGATACTTCCAAAGCATGCAGGCCAGCTTCGGGAGAGGGGTATGCAGGGGCAATGTGAGTCCCTCCCTGAAAACTTGAATACCAAGCAAAGGAGCCCTGAAAGTCTACTCCACAGGACGTGGGGAGCGACCATCATTGTCTGAGTGACTGATTAGCTCAGATGGGCACAGGTAAGACCTGGACTCCCAGCCCAGTGCTCTTTCCAGACCTCCCATAGCTCCAGTGTGACCAACAAATGCCCCAGAAACAATCTCTAGCCTATAAGCAAAACCCACTTCAAGGAAGGCTGGG
>RJWT010023222.1:0-16900 GCA_004365215.1 Cuniculus paca | reverse complement strand
TTTGCTCTATAAAACTTCCTTTGAGAGGTGGACTCATTGACAACTCATTTGTAACCTCACCTATCTCTCAGGAGCTATTCCAATTCCCCATTCCTTTTCTCCAGTAAATTTTTCCTATTGTTACTGTCTTGGTTACTTTTCTCTCATTTTTTTTTTTTTTTTTTTTTTTGCGGCACAGGGGATTGAACTCACGACCTTGCGCTTGCCAGGCAGGCGCTTAGACCGCTGAGCTAGATCCCCAGCCCTGTTTTTGAGACAGGGTCTCACTATGCCATTCAGGCTGGCCTTGAGCTCACTTTGTAGCCCAGGCTGGTCTCGAACTCACAAGGATCTGCCTGTCTCAGCCTCCCGAGTGCTGGGATTACAGGTGTGAGCCACCACGCCCGGCATAGGCCCTATCTCTTTCCACAACATGTATTCACGTCTTTAGTGATTTAGTGCTTAGGAGAATTTAAGTTCTTAAAATAGAATGGGAATTCCAACCTTGGCATTATTGACATTTTGGTCTGAATAACTGTGTGTTGTTCCATGCGTTATAGGGTATCTAAGTGCATCCATGACCTCTATCTATTGCATGCAACACTACCACTTCAAGTTGTGACCATGAAAATACTTTTTGTCAAATGTTTTTAAGGAGGAAAATCGCCACAGATTGAAAACCACTGAAGTAGAACATGGAGTTACTATGGTGTAGTAGCACACGCCTGTAATGCTAGCACTCAGGATGGTGAGGCACAAGGATTGCTTGAGTTCAAGGCCAGCCTGAGCTACATAGTGAGATTGAAACCAGCCTGACCTACATAGTGAGACCCTCTCTCAAAAAGATAAAAAAAAAAAAAAAGAAAATCTGTGTGAGAAAGAATGCTATATCAGCTGCTGAACCACAAAGTAAGAAAGCAAAGATGTAGTATAAATCAATGATGACAAAAATCAACACCACACTGATGTGTTTGTTAATGCATAGGAAGCATTTATTGACAAAATATTTGTGCCAGACATGCTATTAAACAGAGACAAAAAAACAAAACAACAACAAAAAACAACTGCTGTTTTCCCTTGAAAAGCTCAGGTTGTTAAGTGGCTCATTAACACAGTTAACTAAACTGACTGAATTATCATAAAAAGGCAGTACTGGAAATGTCTACTGAAGATTGGTGGGAAAATGACAAACAAATTTAAGAGACTCTAAGAGCTTTTAAGTTGTGTGAGCAGTGTGGTCACACTTTAGCCGGGTTTTTGTTAATCTGAAGCAATTCATGTAATTCAGATGAAAGATCTCACCTCTTCTTCACAAATAAACTTGGCCTTCGCTTTTCCAGCGGTTCAAATTGAAGCAGTTGGATTGTTTTGCCAAAATTATCATGATAAGTCATTCGGTTACTTTTACTGGAGACTTTCCAATCCTGTGGTCCTAATGTCTTAAACAAGTAGCTGTCAGTAGGGAAAGGTTTCTGCAGTTTTTGTTTATTTGTTTCTTACTGGGAATTGAACTCAGGACTCACACTCGCCAAGCAGGCGCTGTGCCATTGAGTTAAATTCCCAGCCCAGGGAAAACTCTGTTACTAAAACATAATGATACGTTTTATAAATTTAGTCCCATGGTTTGGGAACTCTCATGAAAGTGTTCTCCATGCATAGACATATTCTGCTGAGAAAACCCTTAGAATTTCCTACTTCTTCGGTGATAAAATGACCCTGTGTTACTGTATGACTTTGGATTAGGATAGAAAAAAAATAAATTAAAAAAAATAAAAGAGATGAGACTGTAGTATGATAGTAACATAGTAGAAAATTACATAAAAGTTTTTAGTCCCCTTACTGTCAAGGAGGAAACAGACACATTTGGCACACTGAGATCATGGCGTTGGGCTGGTCAGGAAGTCAGCCTAAAGGATCCTTTTGTCTTGTATTTACTGGTCTTCCTGGACTTGCTGGTGCTGTTAAGAGTGTCAGAACATCAAGGGAATGGAATGGAGAAGGTGCATGGTAGGAAATTAAAGCAGGATAGCCGTGCATGTTCACAAGGTGTTTTAGATTCACTTAGTTTCCTTCCAGGCATCTGAGAGAATATCATCTCTTGAGCCCCTTCTTGTTGGATGGGGTCATGCGACCAAGGCACCCACTGCATGCTTGCCTATATGGAGCATTTGACTACTAGAGTTCTTTTTCCATATAGTACAGCAATCAGCTTCTCCATCAGCCTGAGTCTACTGACTGCCATGAGCAGAGCAGTCTACTGAACTCTGATTGATGTGTATCAGCTTTAAGCCAGGAGTTTGCAAATTTTTCTTTTTTTTTTTTTCCCCTTGGTATGGCAGCCACCAGCCCCAGGTGGCTGTTCAATATTTATTATTTTTAGTCTGCTTCTATTGGTACACTTTAGATATAATGATCACATTCATCATAGAGAATTTGTATCCATACAAGATATAGCTTGATTCTATTTTTTCTCCATCTCCCTACCCTCCCTTCAACCCCTCCTCTCCTCCCCTGGACATTTTTCTTTAAAGGAAGAGATAGTATTTTAGGTGCTGTACACTGTACCATCTATGTTACAACCACTCAACTCTGCTCTAGGTGTACAGCAAATATGTACTTGAGTGGATGTAGCTGTGTTCCAATAAAACTTTATTTATAAAAACAGATGAAAGGCCAGTTGGCCACAGGCTTGTAGTTTGTGGATTGCTGTAAGTCACAGAATTTTTTTTTTTAAATTTTTGAGACAGGGTCTCACTATGTAGTCCAGGCTAGTCTTGAACTCACTGTGTAACTCAGGCTGGCCGTGAACTCGGGGATCCTCCTGTCTCAGCTGCTTGAGTGCTGGGATTACAGGCATGGACCACCACACTCAGCAATCATGGAACACTTGAGAGTTTCTGTTGCAACATAAACAAGGCTATCTTAATATCCTATTAATGATATAGGGGAATGAAATGCCCAACCTACTAGATGTCTGATATGAGTTTGTGTTCTCTAAAATCAAAGAATGAGTTTTAGGAATGATGGAGGTTAAGAGCAGAACTTTTTTTTTTGTTTTTTTTTTGTCTTTTTTGATACAGGGTCTCACTATGCAGTTCAGGCTGATCTTGAGCTCATTTTGTAGTCCAGGTTGGTCTTGAACTCACAATGATACTCCTGCCTCAGCCTCCTGAGTGCTGGGATTACAGGCATGCGCCATCATGCCTGGCACAGAACATATTTATTGAGAGAAAGAAAGCTTCTGTCCGAGAGACAGAAGGTGTCCCAAGTGGGTTGCCAAAGACTCTGTCTTTTCTAGGAACTTTTATAGAGCAAAACAACAAGGTAAGGTGGGTCCTTGCTGGGGAAAAAATGGGAACTTGCAAGGCAGGTGGGCATGAGGTGGGACAGAACTATGGTCAAACAATAAGATTACGAGTGTAATTGCTCAGGAAAGAATGATTAAATTTGGACCTAATAGGAAAGCGAGTCATGCAGCAAAATGGGAACAGGGCCTTTACCTGTAGAGGGTTGGATTAGTGACTTCTGGTTTCCTCAAGGTGATCCGGATACCTATTTAGAATATCAATCCCTAATGTTTATACTTAGGGTGTGGTTGCACTTGTTTTGCCTTCTACAAAGTTACAAGATATCTGGTCTTTTCCACTGGCTCCTTTGAGGGCCCAGCCCTATCTGACTGCCTACATACAATATTTCTAACTAACTCAGCTGTCTGTAACACTATGACTATAAGAATGGGACAAAGTATTTGTGCCAGGCAAGCTATTGCTTGAGGTCTTCCTTGATATCCTCTGGGATAAGATGAACTCCCCAATGAGAATCTTTGTCATATTTGTTGACTCATGTAGCAAAATGGTCCCCCTCAAAATATTTTTTCCTTGACAAAAGCCTTATTTAGCTTCTGCGAGTGTTTACCAAAGTAACTGCTACTAGGTAAAATGCCAAGGAAAGGTATAAGGGGCTTTTCTTTGGCACACCTTATCATAAACTATTTTCAACTCAAGCCAAATTATTAAGAAGTCTCTATGTCCTTGGTTCTCAAACGTTGGCAAGCATCAGAATCCCCCAGGAGGCTTGTCAAAGCACAGAAGTGGTGGATTCAACTACAGGAGCTTCTGAATTTGCAGGTTTGGGGAGAATTTGTCTACCAAGGTATCTCATGTCTGTTTTCAAAGTGACTGGTCAAGGTCTGAGGAATCAAGCAGTGAATTTTCAAACTTTAATGTACATAGAAAGCTCCCAAAGATCCTGTTAAAATGTATATTAATTCAGATCTGGGTTGAGGTTTGAGATAGTGGGGACAAGGGGACTGATGTTTGGGGGTGAATACACTTGGCTTTGCAAGCAGCTAAGGATTGCAATCTACCTTTCTAGCCTTTAGGCCTTGTATAGTTGTTTATCGTAATGCTAAGTATAGTTTAGGTGCTTAATTCTTGAAGGTCAACTTTCGCTTTCTTGTATCTTTGTTTTTGAGGCAAGGTCTTGCTATGTAGTGCAAGCCACCTTGAACTTATTATGTAGTCTGGGCTGGCCTTGAACTCTCAGCAATCTTCCTGCCTCAGCCTTCTGAGTGCTGGGGTTACAGACATGTGGCACCATGCGGTGGCCCACTCCTGGCTTCAGCTTTTGTCCCATCCCTTTTCTCAAGACTTCTATAAACTATGCAATGGCAAGCATGGTTAAAAGCATATATTGGTCATGAAACTAAGACTTCCTTCACATTTTACCATGCATATGAGACTGGCCCCCTTTCATGCCCCTGACATCATCTCCTACTTTGGTCTTGCCACTGTAGCCTCCTTGCTGATCCTTGAACCCACCAAGCATAGTTCATCTCAATTTTTTTTTTTTTAAGAGACAAGGTCTCATTGTGTAGCTCAGGCTGGCCTTAAACTCACTGTATATACCAGGCTGGTCTCGAACTCACAGCAATCCTCCTGCCTCAGCCTCCTGACTGCTGAGATTACAGGCATGAGCTACCACACCCAGTCCACATACTTGATCTCAGATCTTGGGCCTTGGTATTCCCTCTACTGGAAAATTCTTCCTCCAGGGTAACTGCTTGGCCTTCTTCCTCAGTTCCTTCAGACCTGGCTCATATGTCACTCAGTAAGGCTTTTCCTGGCATCGTATTTTTTTTTCTATCATTCATTATCATCATTTTTTTTCTTTTTTTTTTTTTTTTTGCGGCACTGGGGATTGAACTCACGACTTTGCACTTGCCAGGAAGGCGCTTAGACCGCTGAGCTAGATCCCCGGCCCTTCATCATTTTTTCTTCTATCATTTCATTACCTTATTATTTTTCTTAGACTGCACGCTCCATGAAAAGAGATTTTGTTTTGTTCACAGTCTCTAGCACGGGAGAATCCCTAGCACACAGTCAGGTGCTCAATAAATATTTGAATGAGTAGATAATAGACTTTGCAGCTAACTGGAATATCTCAAGGCCAGAGGCTGTTTCTCAGTTCCCTGAGGATGCACTGTTGCCAGCATTACTCATTTTATTCCCCAGGAAACAGTGGGTTTGGTAGAACCCTTTCTAAATCCCTTTGTCATGCAACTTAAATTACAAACTCGTTATTTACTGTTGCCATATATTATGTTGTCGAATGTTCTATTAGTTACTCACTTTAATATTTTCCTCTAGCACTTGGTTTCTCATTTTCAGTTCCCACACCCACCCCCCATCCCAAGTCTGGAATTATTCCCAAGTCTGAAATAATTTTCTTACCAAAATTTTTTTTATCTCATTCAATCTTCTCTTTGAAGTTTTACGCAAATTAAAACAAAAGGGGAAAAAAGCTAGTAATTCATAATACTCAGGCCTGCTGAACATACATCTTCTCAGAGTAGCTGAAGACGGTTTTTAATGCGAGCCTGGAGTTGTAAGACTTCAAAACCCACCAACGACGGTCAAGCCCCATACGTTCTACAGGGAACGCCTCGGTTGCTGGGTGATTGTTTTGTGGGGAAGCGCCAAGAGGTCTTTTTTCAGAAGACCTTTTAGGGTGAGGGAGTTTGCTCGCTCTGCATACGAAGGAATTCTAGAAGCTGGGATCGCACCACCCACCACACGCACCCCTACTGGGAGAAACCTCTCCCCGCCCCCCACCAAATAAGGGATCTCCACCGGCAGTCGCCAGCTCCAGAGCCAGCTGCTTGACACCTATTGTCCCCGTTTGGACGTCAAACGACTTCGCCTGAAGGACCCCGACTTCAACTTAGCTCATAACCAGACGTACCATCGCTGCCGCTTCCAAAGGCCATCGCGACCTGTGGCGAGGGCTTGCGCTTCCCGGCTCGGGGGCTTGGGGCGGACCGGGGAAGGCCGCCCGGCGCGCCATTTCCTGCAGGCGTTCGCGTCGGGCAGCCCGAGCGGCTCGAAGGCCCCGTCGCCGCCGCTCCCGCCCCCCGCGCCCGGAGGGCTGGCTGGCTAAGTCCCTCCCGCTGCCGGCTCTCGCCTCACTAGGAGCGGCTGTCTGTGCAGCGGGGACAGGGTGCCCACGGAGCGCACGACACTGCCCGGAACGCAGCGCCACCCTTGCCCCCTCGCGATCTCCAGCGGCTCCGCGCGCGCACGGTGAGCGCCACCCGGGACCAAGGCGCCAGAAGGGAAGAGGGCAGCTGCGCCCGAGTGTCCTTTACCTCCCGATCGCCCGGAGCGTCGCGCGGGGCTCGCTCAAGTCTTCCCCACCCCCTCCCACCGCGGTCATTTCAGTGCCCTTCTCCACCCGTGGCCCCCACATCTCGCTCCTCTCTCCCCCTCCTCCCTCGGAGGGCGACGCGTCCCGCCCGCTCCGGTGGGGATCGTTGCACCGGCCGTTGGCGGCCGCTCTGTGAGGCTCCGCCCCCGGCACGAGCTCGGTGCCCCGGGGCGGGCCGGCCGGGCCGCGGCCGCGCGGGGGAGGGGACGGGAGGGGCGGGCTGGGCGGCCGGGCGCCCCGCTGGCGGGTCGCGCGCGCCCGCGTTCTCTCTTCCTGGCGGCGGCGCGCGCGCCCCCTCCCCCCACCGCTCGCGCAGGCTCCCGCCGCTGCGCGTTTTGTCCCGCGTCTCGCCCCGTCCGTCTCTTGACTCGCCGCTCTTGTCCTTCCTCCCGCTTTTTCTTCTCTCTTCTCGGTCTCAAAGATGCCCTCGGCCACCAGCCACAGCGGAAGCGGCAGCAAGTCGTCCGGCCCGCCACCGCCGTCGGGTTCCTCCGGGAGTGAGGCGGGGGCCGGGGCAGCTGCGCCGGCTCCTCAGCACCCAGCATCCGGCACCGGTGCGGTCCAGACCGAGGCCATGAAGCAGATTCTCGGGGTGATAGACAAGAAACTTCGGAACCTGGAGAAGAAAAAGGTGCCTGGAGTTGGCGGGGGAGGGCTCACGACGCTCCGCTTCGCAGGGTCCCGCGTCCTCGCTGCGGACCGGAACGCGGTGCCCGGAAAGCGGGCTCCGGGGAGGCGCCTGTCACCTGACCCGGCCGGCGCTGCCTGTAGCGGCTCTGGCCTAAGAGCTGGGCGGGTGGATGTCCAGGGTGGGGGCCGTCGCCAGGGCGCTGGGTCATCGAGGCCCCGTGCCGTCGCAGGACGTGATGAAGTCCCGGCGCGGGGGCTCGGGGCTCAACCGACTGCCTCGTGGAGTGGGGCGGCCTGTGTCCTCCAGTCGTGGCATTTGCCGCTCCGTTACCGTGCTCTCGAGGCCTGCCCCTCTTCTTCCGCGAGGAAGAGGCGTACTGAGAGTCCTATTAAAAGTAGGATCGCCTCCCGCGGGGCTCCTTCCGAGTGGGTTTGGCTTGCTGCCCCCCGCTCCCCTCTGATGGGGTCCCCTAGGTTTCCCTCTTTGTTTCAATTGTCTAGGTGTCCCCGCGAGCCTCAGGCTCAGCCCAGTCGCAAGATGATTTTCTGCAGCGACTTTCTGCCCCTGGGGGGACTGGAAAGGGGCAGGGGGCGGCGGCGACCGAGGCTCGTGGGAGGCCGCGTCCGGGCTGGACGGGAGGCGGCTGTGGTCCGCGGGCACATGGAGCGTGTGTCTAACATGGCGGCGGCTGCGGGAGAGGGAAGCGCCGTACAGGAGCTGCATTGTGAGCACAAAGCGAAAGCAGCGGGGGAGGGCCGAGAGCGGGCGGCCGCCGACCGGCCTGCCGACCCCCTCCAGAAAAAGCCGAGCCACACCCACTGTTTTTGGCTAGAATGTTTAGCCATTCTGGGTCTTCCGCCGAGCGATGTATGTTGAAGTCAGCCTTTTGTTTTCTGCTTTCAGCGCAGGACAGTGTACAACTCTGTTTAGATAGGGGCGCTTGTGTGGGGTCAGAAAGGGTCTGAGAATAATTCAAACCTAAGGTGAAAGACAGAAAACAAATGATTCGTTATCAGGAGTGGGACAATTATCTGTGACTAGTATACGTATGCTAACTTGCCTTTTTTAAGAAAGTAAAATACAGCTTTCCTTTGACAACTTCTGGTTGCCCACTTCTAGTGTAACGTTACAACATCTAGGATTTTGAAGAAATCATATTAAAATGTTTATTTTGCCAGCCACCTGATAGTGTTATTTCAGGTTTTGAGACAGTAATATTTTGGCTAAAATTCGGGCTGTGGGAAATGAGTGGGAAAAAACTGGTGATACTTAGGTCTTAATGATTTTAATTATTTACTAAATTTATTTTACATTTTTGGAGAGTTTTAGAATAAGCATTTAGTCTTCATACTTTTTGTCTCATTTCCTTCAATATTGAAGGTTGGAGATTTTACTTGAATTTCCGGGACTATTTGAAATTGATAGATGCCTTAATCTTGACTTGTAGGTTTTTTTGATAATCCTTTGTTTGATATACAAGTGTGTTTTATTAGAAGTAATGGAGTAATAGACATTAACAAACTAATAAAATATTTTAAGCATACAATAGGTACATTGAAGTGTAGAATGGAGTAAGCTAGCCTTAAAATCAGTATCTTTTAAGCCTGCACATGTGATTTAATATTTGCAACTACTTGAAATTGAGACTAACGAGTATCTTTAAATCCCCATAGCGCATTAAACATGTACTGTCAATCTGTGTTTGGTTTACTTGTCAGAATTTCTAGGAAATCTAGAATAGGAATCAGCATAAATATTTGTGATGTAATATTTTATAGACGTTTATATTACTGTCTAAAAAAACAGTTTTTTTGAAGGTGATCATGTAAAAAGTCAGCTGCTGGTTAGTAACCAATTTATGAGGTGACACATTTTGGTGTTCATGTGTATGTGGGAAAAAAAATCTATAGAGAATTGAGTAAGTCCCATGAGAGGACTTGAACTATGATTTGTCAGTGGTGTATATATGCATATTACTTGCTATACAGTGACATCCTTCACCTCTAGCCTAGAGGAGAAAGTAGTGTATTTATTACTACAGAGTTTATAGAGTGGGCTAGTAAATATGAAAGGTTGTCTTGTAATAGTGGAGATTTAACAAACTGAGAAAAATAATACATTTTTCTGTCTCAGTGTTTTGAGTGCTAATTAGAGAAAAGGTCAAGTTACCCTGAGTTGAGGCTTTTTGATGAGCCATGTACTGAACTATCTACTTAAATAGTTGACTGAACTGATGTAGCTTTAAAACTATGTATTTTACTTTTTGTGAAATTCAAGGCATTTGGATTTTCCCCTAAATTAAGTTTTTTAGTCGTTTTTTTGGTAACTAGATGATTTGTTGCAGGAGATCATTTAATAACTGATTCACTTTTCAATAGAAGTGAGCATTTCTTGTTTGTTTTTTAAGACAGGATTTCGCTATGCAGTTCAGACTGGCCCTGAACTCACTGTGTAGCCCAGGCTGGCCTTGAACTCTGGAGTGCTGGGATTACAGGTGTGCTCCTAAGGGAGCTTTGCTTTGCTTTGCTCTGCTCTGCTCTGCTCTTTCCTTTTGTGGTTTTTTTTTTTTGGTCTTTTTGAGACAGGGTCTCACTATGTAGTTCAGGCTGGCCTTAAGCTCACTTTGTGCCCAGGCTGGTCTTGAACTCGAAGCAATCCTCCTGCCTCAGCCTCCCAAGTGCTAGGATTACAGGCATGTGCCACCATGCCCACCTAAGGGAGCATTTGTAATGCACCTAAAATAGGATTTGCTTTACAAATTAGTTTTGAATTGTTTTTAGTAGCCCTTCTGGAGTAAAGATACTCTTCAACAGAATTTCTATAAAGTGAATTTAGCAATTCATATTTGAACTGTATTTGATTCTTTTTTTTGTTTTTGTTTTGTGGCACCAGGTATTGAACTCACAACCTCGCACTTGCCAGGCAGGCGCTTAGGCTGCTGAGCTAGATCCCCAGCCCTTTGTATTTGATTCTTAACCTAGTTACATTGGAATGTTTTGGACCAAAATGCTCATTCCACTGGATTCTAAACCCAAGTTTGCCAACGTAAATTGCTAATAGATTTGTAATACCACTTTAAAACTAATTGTAGGCTGGGTGTGGTCCCTTGCCCCTAATCTCAGTACTCAGGAGGGTGAGGCATGAGGATCCTCTCCAGTACCAGGCCAACCTGGGCTGCAGTTGAGTTCAAGCCCAGTCTGAACTGTACAGTGAGACCCGGTCTCAAAAAATCCAAACCAGACCAAACTAAACCAAACTATAGTTGTGTTTCATTTAAGAAGCAAAGCTATTTGTTATTTTTCTAATAACTTGAGCCATTAGAAGAAGGCAGCATGTCTATTCAGTGAGACTATATGCTTAACATTGATGAAATGTTCTATTATATAATGCAATTAGATGACTTGGTAGTTTTTGAAATTTGAGCTAGTAAAGAATACATGAATGTTGGACAAAGAGAAGAAGCTATCATGAAGAATTAAATGTAAAACTTCATTTGCAAATCTTGTGATTAAACTACAAATAATATTGAAATGTGATTTTACTACCTAGTTTTTGTCATCAGTTCACTTATAAATAACTAGGCCTTAGGCTTTGTAAGATGGGGTGTGTGTGTGTGTGTGTGTGTGTGTTGTCATTTTGAGACAGGGTTTCACTATAGGGTTCAGGCTGGCCTTGAACTTTCTGTGTAACCCACGCAGGCCTCAAACTGTCAGCCATTCTCCTGCCTCAGCCTCCCAAGTGCTGGAATTAAAGGCATGTGCCACCATGCCCACCAAGATGGTGTTTTGAAATCAACTCAGTTTTAACTGAGGAGAGCTCACTTGATACTGTAAGATGTAATCAGTTTTGATACAAAAGATGTTTTAATAATGACATTTAGAATTGTTATGTTCTTGGTAAATATAATAGATTTAGACTCTAGTGACTTTGGTAGTGAAAGATTAACCAGTGTTCTATTGCTTAGAAAAACAAAACACCCTGGCTGCTTTGTACCCAATGTGTAACCAAAACTGATAGCCAAAAGTCTTACAGCACTCTCTAAAGACTTGTATATACTTTATATCTTTCCAGTTAATATTATTCATAAAAAGGATGCAACTTGTGATTGAAAATAACATTTTTCTAGAATATTGTACTGTGCCTATACTTAGACTTTTGATGTAGCTGTTACATGGAATTTGTTAAGTACTTTGAAATAAGCCCATCCTAAACTTTTTTTTTATCTTAAACTATTTTATAAGTATTTCGGGCTAACATCTGAAGTTTTCTTGAGATTTGGGATTCTGATTTGTTAGTTTCTTTGTTGGTTGTAAGATCTATTCCTCTGCAATGCAGAGGGCAAGTTTACTTGGTTTTGCATTCACCTTGTCTCAGAAGGGTATAGTGCTTAGCCGGAGGGCAGGATTACTTTGTTTTGCTTTCACCTTGCCAGAGGAAAAAAAGTTACAGTGCTTAATTTGTTTCTGATGTGGAGGAGGGGGAGAGAGATGTAAGGTTAGTCTGTGTAAAATTTCTCTGTATTGGTACTTTGTCTAGTGAGAGTAGAATCCTAAATACTACAGTGAGAAGGGTTTGTTTTTATGTAGCCAAAGTATGGTACTCTTCCAATATTCTCATTTGAATTTTCTTTTCTTTTCTTTTCTTTTCTTTATTTTATTTTTTTGCAATGCTGCGGGGTCAAACCCCAGGTTCTTGGTTCTCTTGCAAGCAAGTGTCCCACTTAGTGGCACCAAGTTCCCAGCCCATCTTGTGACTGGCATTTGAATGAGAATACATTTCTGTGATTTACAGATTAAGTGGACAATTAGCCATAATTTTAAGTTTCACCTTCTTAGTTTGTATTTTGGGCTAGGTGAAGATTGATACTGATTCATTTTTTATTTTTATTTTTTTATTTTTTTTTTTGCTGCACCGGGGATTGAACTCATGACTTTGCACTTGCCGGGCAGGCACTTAGACCGCTGAGCTACATCCCCAGCCCTGTTTTTGAGACAGGGTCTCACTATGCCATTCAGGCTGGCCTTGAGCTCACTTTGTAGCCCAGGCTGGTCTCACACTCACAACGATCAGCCTGTCTCAGCCTCCTGAGTGCTGGGATTACAGGTGTGAGCCACCACGCCCGGCTCTGATTCATTTTTTAAACAGAATAAATATTTTTACTTTGAAAGTTTAAACTTTACAGCAGCTTTGTCTTGGCCTTATCTTTATTACTATATTGTTAACAGAATCCTAAGGTTTTTGTTGGAGCTTAAAACCACTTCAGAATTTTGTATAACTCACTTTATAGAAGAGAAACTAGAAATGCTTAGTGAGCCAGGTTGAGATGGGCGACTTCTAAGATCTCTTGTAATGCTTATGAGGGTCTCTTACTGTGTTCTTTAATTTTAGTTCTTGGTGTTTAATTATTGTGTTGATCCATATAAGGCCTTTTATTTCAAATCCTTAATTCCAATTAGTTTCTGTATTTAAAAAATAAATGTAAAAAAGTTTTTATTTTTTTGGTTAGATTTTTATTGTTTAATTGCTGAACTTTGTAGGTTGTCCATGTATTGGGGTCCTGAGAATTAAAGGTAAGGCGAAGTCCTAGTGTGTCAGGTATTACTGGGGCATGCTGTTAAAATGAAACTAACTTTCAAAGTTAAAGTATAATGTTTTTCTTTATGCTTAAGTAAGCCCCACTGCATATCTGCCAGTCTCTGTTCAATCTTGGCATGTTGCAAACCAGAAAAATTTTGGGAAAGCATTGTTGGTGGAAGTAACATGTGACAACCTTTCCACCTAAATTCTTGAATTCTAAACTTTCCTTGGGTGTCTAGTAATTGGTGCTTTTTTCTGGGGGGAATAAATGATAAGTATGCAGTAGACTGAAAGAAGTACCGAGAAACTCAGCCAAAGTTGAAACTGTAAATTATTTGGCTTCATTTCATTTATTTCTTCCACTTGCTGTACAAATGCACTTATTGGATAGAATATGAGTGTAAAAACATAAAATGAGGGATACTGAGGCAGGAGAATTGCCACAAGTTTGAGGCCAGCCTGGGCTCTGTAGCAAGACCCAGTCTGAAAAAACAAACTGAAATGAACTGGGAGATGGACGGATGGACAGACTGACAGGCAGACCGACCAACAGACAGACATGCACACGGCAGAGTTCAAAATTCCTATTTCCTGAGGAAAGGAGAAGATACGCTTCTTGATTGAGCACAGTCAGTCTTTTCATTTCTTTTGGCTCTTGTCTGTGTACTTCCTTTGGCATTTTAACCATGTTCTCTGTTCTTAACTACATGTTTTGTGAATTGGTGGTGAGCTTTTTGGGGACAGAAAAGAGTAAGTTATTGTGTTGTGCCTACTTACACACTACACTTACTTAGTTAGCATGCATGTGCTCAGTAAGCTGATGGCTAGTTCGACAAAATCATTACATAGAAATATTTCTAGCTTCATCAACAAAACCCTTAAAATGGGAAAAATGCATTTTATATAGTTATTTGCTTGCAATGATTTTTATTGAAATGGAACTTTTTATAATTTCGGGTGGGCAAAATTGATGAGTAAGCAAGTAGAGCACTCATAAATTGGGTAGTGTGAGCAAGATTTGTGTAGAGTCTAAGGAGAATAAAAACATTCCTGGTGTCAGAGCCATTGTAAATTATCAGGCATTTCATTGCATTCCCCTCAATACAATTATGCAAACATAAATGATTGAAATACATTTTAATCATTTAACTCTTGATCTCTATGTTGAATTGTAATTTACATCTTTATGTTGAGCTTTGAGGTAATGTATATAAATCATTCAATTGTATGGACTTATGAGGAACTTGATTAAAGCAGCTAATTATTGAAAAGACTTAAATATTTAATTACTTACTTTTTTGGAGGTAGGGTCTCACTCTGTAGTTGAGACTCGCTGTGTAGCCCAGGCTGGCCTGAAACTCACAGCAGTACTGCCTCAGCCTCTTGAGTGGTGGGACTACAGATGTGTGGCACCATACTTGGCCTGAAAAGACATTCTTGATCACTTGTTCTAGCTCGCGCTCTCTCTCTCTCTCTCTCCCTCTCCCCCTCTCCCTCTCCCCTTTATTCTTGATCAATTTGTTTTCTTTCATTTTCTCTATTGATCATTTGTTTTGTTTCTCTTTTCGCTCTTCCCTCCTCCCTCTTCCCTTCCCCTTTTTCTCTTTCTTTTTTAACAGGGTCTCACTTTGTAGTTCAGGTTGGCCTTGAATTTACTGTGGCCCAGGCTGACCTTGAACTTGCAGTGATCCTTTTGCCTCAGCCTCCTGAGTGCTGGGATTACAGGCATGTGCCGCATCACCCAGTTTAACTAGTTTTCTTCTGATGAAACTTTGCTTTCTTTCTTGTTTCCTGTGAATTTTTACCAGGTATTAATTTTCAACTGAACTGGTAGAGGGTGAATGGGAAGCAGATTCCCATTATGAGGGCTGTCAGAACTGATGTTTGTTTAGGTGAACAGTGGGGGATGTAGGCTTTAGTGATGTGAAATAATATCTAGAAAGCCATTAAATATTTTGGAAAGTTGAGAGGAAATGAAATGTGTATTTTTCTCTGTCTGCATTGTCCTTCCTGTATATTCTTAAAGCATTTTCAGAATTGATTTATTTGACCTAAATACATAAAGTATAAGTAGGTGCCCTTTTGTATATTTCCTTTTTTGGGCGGGATACCAGGAATTGAACTCAGGACCTCACACTTGCCAAACAGGCACTGTGCTACTGAGCTCAATCCCTGGCCCTCTTTTGCATATTTTAAGTATCATTTTGTAGATATTTCTCCTTTAAGAACAGTAGGTATATAGTGTCTCTGGATAGCAATTTTCTATTTGCCCTTCCTTCCTTCCTTCCTTGCTTCCTTGCTTCCTTGCTTCCTAGACTGTGTGGTCCAGGCTGGCTGTGAACTCACTTTGTAGGCCACGTTGTCCTCAAACTTGCAGTGATCTTCCTCAGCCTCCCAAGTGCTGGAATTGCAGGTGTGTTAACCACCATGTCCAGCAGCAGTTTTCTTAGATGTATGTCCTTCCAGTTTTTCTCGTGACTAAAATTACAAAATTGAAGAATTTTTACTTTTCTGAAGCTTCTCATCTGTCTTGCTGTTGTTTTTTTTTTTTAAGTGCACAGTTAAAAATGTTTTCTTCAATTATTCCTGTATGGAATTTTTTGACCATATGAGTAAAGAGGTGAAGCTTGGGAAGACGTCTATCTCTTGATGTATTGATTTAAAATTCTCATTTCAATAAGGTAACTAGTAGAGATGAAAAACTCTGGAAAGAAAGGAAGATGCACATACATGTACTGTGACTCAGCAACATAATCTGGTTGGAAAAGTAGAAAACAGCCATAAGCAGAGGCAGAAATGAAATGTAGCAATAGCTGGGATCCAGAGTGGCCTTTTTAAATAATATCTTTCAGTTTATAGTTAGAAGAACTGTGTTTGATACTAGTGCCTCTGACAGTCTGAGCCACCTGATAGTTTAAATTTGAATGTGTGTCAGATAGGTGGATACTGTCAGCTCTTAAAAGCAACAAACAGGAGATAGGGAGTGCATTGCACTGGGGGTGATTTCTCAGTTAACACATGACTAAATTAGTTTTTGACATCTTGATACCATCATATCTGTGTTGTATGATTCTGCTACAAAGACTTGGTAATTTGGGAGAAGGCCTGATTCTTATTTTGCTCATATGGTGCTGTAAATGAATTTTTAATACATTCAGGATGATCAGTAGTTCAAAAAAGGAATTATTAAAGGGTGTTTATGATACATATTTCAAGAAAGGAAAAGGATAGACTAGTGTTACCAACATGGTTGCAGGACTTCTCATGAACATTTTTTCTTTTTGAGACAGGGTCTTGCTATGTATTCAGATGTATCCCAGACTGGCCTTGAACTCACCTGCCTCAACCTCCCCAGTGCTGGAAATACAGGCATGCGACGCTGTGGTTGGCTACATAAATAATCTTTTTATGCTAGGAAAATGGCTCCATTCTCCAGGAAAAAAAAAGTTAAGATTCATTTTATGTGTTTGATGTGAGTAGATGTTATGCAGCCATATTCCAGCTTAGAGAAGAACAAAGCTGTGTTCATCTGCAGCTCTTCACTCCTGTTTTTGTTGGACCTGTGAGGGCGACAAGTTCTTCTATATTGACATGTCTCACATTATATATAAATTTAAAACCCAAATGGACAGATTTTTCTAGCAGGGTTTAAGGCATTTGAACACGGGATGAGAAGTTGCTGGCTACTTGACCCAGTCCCTGGTTCTTTGGCACTGCCCTATAGTATTGTTTATGACCCTTAGGCTATCTCTGTCTTGGCAAAACAGGAAAAACAACTGATTAGAACAATTTTGTCACCTTGGCTAAAAGTAGTACAGTCAGCAATAATAATAGCATCAAGTACAACCTAAAAAAAAGGACAAACTATGGTAACTGTTGATTTGCTATCTTTGACTGTATGGGCCATATTTGTGGTTACATAACAAAATCTGAAACAAACCAGAAAATTGTGTATAGTACATATGTCCTCAATATGGCTATTTTTACCTTTGGGGGGGAAATTTAAAA
>RJWT010023221.1:0-16849 GCA_004365215.1 Cuniculus paca | reverse complement strand
AGTGGTTTTGCCAGCTTTCAGTGGAGATTTTAATCCCCTGGATATCTCTTTGAATTTGTTTTGTGCACTCAAAATCTCTCTTATAGTGTTCATTCATGGTTTCCCTCATTTTCCTATGCTCCTCTATTTTTTTCCTATGTCTTCTTTAGAGATGCTTAGCAATTCTTTTATTATATTTTTCATTTCTTCTCTTACTTGAGATAGTATTTCTGTTCTAATTTCTTTTATAGCCTCATGAAGTTGTTTCTTTACTTTCGTTGCCATCACTTCAGAAACTTCAGCTGTGCAACTCCCAGTCTCTTCCATGTTTGCATCTCCTGGGCTTGCTCTGCTTGGGTTGGAGGCCAGAGACTGCCTTTTGCTTCTTTGTCTTGACATTTCCCCGGGTTCTTCTGGACAAGTGGGTAGTGGGGTCCCAGGCACTTTCCCTGTTGGCCACAATTTCTCCGAAGTGTGACTGTTTGGTTCTCCTGGTTGGTGCTGGCTATGGGTATCCAATGGTGGCCATATGGCTGATGCTTTTCTCACCCTGTGCTGGTTACCAGTGGCAGGAATTGTCCCAGATGGTGGCTGGTGTAGTGCAGAGGCAGAGATGACTGCTGCTTCCCAGACCTGAGCTGGTTACCTGTGGGAAGCTTCCCCAATGGTGGCTGGTGTGTGTGAGGGGGCAGGGCTGGTCACTGCCTCCTGGACCTGAGCTACTTACCTGCTGGAAGTGTCTCAAGGAAGCTGGTGTGCACACAGGGGCAGGGCTGGCCCACTTTGGCTGTTATTTACATTGCTACAACAAACATAGGAATGATGAGAAATTTTCAAGATCCTGTTTTTAATTCTTTTGGATAAATACCCAGATGAAAAAATTCAAATAAAAAAATTAAAGTCTTGTAAACCACATTTTTCCTGATCCTTTGTTGCATCTAATCTGGATTGCTGAGGAACCCACCAGTTGGTAGATTTACCTTTTGGAATCAGAGGAGATGGTTGGGAAATCTGGATGGAGGTGTGGGTTTTCAACTTCTTTGGAATTCAAATGACATTTGTACTGATTTACTAGAACAAGAAATCTGGCTCTGGCCCAAGTACAGGCTGAGTAAAGGGTTAGTTATCAATGAGTAGGGCACTAAATGATCCAGGGAGGGCATGACAGAGACCATTTGGTTTGTTTGATTCTCTTTGCTCCCTGACTTTTGGCCAGCTCATTGTTTCCTAAATCTGCCACTCAAGGTGAAAGAAGGAAGCAAAATTTGTTCCATTGCATTTACATCTTAGAGTTCTCCAGAAAAAAATGTTCATGGAGCTGCTTAAAGATGTGGTAAGTTAAAATGAGATCAATGCACTCTTGATCATCCATGCTTTTCTACTCCTTCTAAATTTTCTTCCTTTTCATGTGATCTCCTCACTAAGGTCTAGGAACCTTGCCAAAGGCTGCATGACCATGACATCTCAGGAAAGCTTGCAGACCTGAGGTTTCATCAGCAGAAACAGAAGGATACTTTATTGAGTATTCCAAATTTCTCAGGAGGTCTGCATTAAGACTCCCACTCCAAGAATCTTCATGGAATCAAACTTGCTTTATAGGGAATGAGAGAGGAGGAGTAACACTGTTATAAATCCTAGGCTCTAGGCTAATGTGAAGAAGTAGAATTTAGAATGGGTGGAGGAAGATCACTTCGGTTCCTTACTCACAAGAGTATTAGCATTACAAGAATTCTGATCACTGCAGACTAAAATGATGGCTAATTTTCTGCCCAAGATTTGATAGGTTCATGGAGGCCCAGCATTCAAGCCCCACTGCCATGTGTAACCTCCGTGTCACAGGGGGATAGCATTACCAAAGAGTGACCTGCAGCTTCTCCTGTCTTCCCTTCCATGGAAGCCAGTGACCCAGAGCCACATTCCTTTGTTAACACACTCCCTTCTCCAGGCTGGGCAGGCCTGTCTGCATGTTGATCTGTGTAACAACTCTCCAGGCTGGTGGAAATGCCGCTCCCAGAAAGAATCTGACTTGTGTCAGAAGCTTATCTTCTGGCACTTCTCTTCCAAAGAAAAAACCTTAGGCAGGAGAGTACAAGAGGTAATCCAAGTGTGCATGAGAGGAAGCCAGGCAGATTCACAGACCACCTCAGGGACCAGAGTGGGGGATGACACAATTGTTCTCCAAGCCCCTCACCTGCAATGTGTGGGAGGTAAATGAACACATCCAATTTGCATTTTACCCAGTCACACTAGGGTCATCTGGTATAGCTGTATCCACTGGGGTAGGGTTGGGGTTACCAGGTAGAAAAAGGATTTCCTCCAGCCACCCTCCGAACAAGCTGGGGACATGGCTGACATCTCTGTTTGTTTTAGGAGTTTGGTAAGCGATGAAAGCAGCCGAAGGCATGTGCATGTGTGCACATGGATTTCTGTGAGAGAAGGTGAGTGTGTGTTTCTGGGCCCCCATGCTTGCAGACATATGCATGGGCTTGAGTGAGGACAGAAAAAACACAAACTGCATGTGAAATGTGGGTGGCATAGGAACTGATTTTATGACTGAATGCAGTTTGCAAATTCTTTGGGTAAATTAAAAGGATAAGAACTTTTTTTAATGCTGAAGAAATTACTTTTTCTCCTTCTCTTCTTTGGTTCTCTTTATATAACAGTTTGCCAAATTCTCTAAAAAATAAATCAGTCCCTCAAATGGGTTCAAGGTGCGGGCAGACAGCTGAGCTCCATGGGAAGGGGTAGTCGCAGGAGGGGAGTGGGTTTGCCACACTGCTGGTTTCCACCCCTGCTGGGGGGCCAGTGCCCTACCTCTTTTGGGAAGCTGCTCTTTATCTTCATGTTTGTTTTGGTTTTTATTGGCCTTTTCTTTCTTCCCTTTCAACTGTGTGCAATCAAATTGGCACAGTTGCGGCTTGGAAAGATGAGTTGGAGCCACCCCATCACTCTTGCCTGTTGAATTCTGAGCTTTCTGTTTCCTACGGAGTACTGTTTTTGGTCTCCAACTCATCCTCCCTCTATGATCATCATGCTTGGTCATCCTTTTACTGTGCATGTGTAACTCTACCTGTGTACTTTGGTAATAGAGGTTGGGGGTGCTTTGTGAGAGGTAAAGCAATTGATTAAGAGAGAGGAACACATGTTTTACCAACATCATTAGCTTTTCACACCCTTGTTTGTCCCCTACTTTCTCCATTTTGCAGCTAAGGAAAACTGAGTTACAGGGACAGAAAGCAAATTATTCGGGTGCTTTAATGAACCAGTAATGAGTGTAACTTTTTGACTCCTCATCTAGTTTTTTTAAACATTTATTTCCTTTTCTTATCCAATTTTAGCTACCTAGGGGTTAGTTGAAGGATAGAATTTTACAGTTGGAGGGATTGTTAAGGAATATTGGGTTAAGGTGTCTCTAAATAGTGCTTTGGGTAGACCCTTTCAGAAGTCGCCTGTTCTATCTCAATCAAAGGGGCCTCCTGCTCACTAATTTCAAATCTTGATATTTGGTAAGTTGGAAATCTTGGAAGCATATTTCATAATCTTATGTTTAATGAATGAGTGAAATAAGCCAGGCAATAAAGAGAAAGTGGAATAGAACTTTAATCAAGAGTTTTGCTTATTTGCAATTTGTTCAGTATTTTAAAAAATCACTCAAGCCAACACCTTAATATTTTAAGATTTAGGTGACATTTGTCAAGACAAGAATTGGAAATGCTTTACCTAATCTTGGAAGCTAAAAGATACTGGAATCTTGGAACTAAAAGTTCTTTGTTTTGATAGGTAAGAGAAGATTGTTGTCACTGTCAAAGAACACAGCATGGGATTAATTTAATTTTTATATTTTAAGAACATATATGGTGGTGAAGTAGTGAGAGGAGATAAGGGCTGAATGTTGGATACCAAATTTAAGGCTGCTCATTCTACTTCTTGGTTAGGGGCAAGGATTTTCTTTGGGTGTTGAAAGTAGCAGAGCTGGGAAGGCAAACTGGTGAATGAAGAGCTTTGCTGTCACTTGATGCGTTTCTGCCATCATTATTATTCTGTGAGAAATACTTGCTTGTTGCTGTCCTAAAGCTGTGTAATAAAATCCAATTTCAACATCTCTGAATATCTAGTGTTACCCAAATTTTCCCTTTCTTGCCTCATTGATGGTCTGAAAAGACAATTCAGAATCCTTTAAATTTTATGCCCACTGAAAGTGAAATCACCTTTACTTTTATTCATTTAATCTATCTGTCTGACCATCCATCCATCTAGTCATCCATCCATCTATCCATCCATCCTACCTTTCATTAGTTGTGTATTTGTTCATGCTCGTATGACAGAGTACACAGACTGGGTAATTCGTAAGGAATAGAAATTTATCTGGAGGCTGGGAAGTACAAAATCAAGGACCAACTTTTTGTTGCTGCCCAACATGGTGGGAAATGTCACATGGTGGGAAGGCAAAAAGAGGGAGAGAGAAAGAGAGTGAGGGGGAGGGAGGGAGAAAGAGAGAGAGCATTGAACTTGTCCCTTTATAAGGAATATATCAGCATTAATCCCTTCACGACCTGTCAGCTTTTCATGGTTCCACTTCTTAATAATGTTACATGGCAACATGAGTTTTACAGGGACAAACATTCAAACCATAGCAAAGTACTTCATTTGCTCAAAAATTATTATAATATAGGACTCTTTTGATCATAGAGTTTGGAGGAAACGGGCAGATCATCACAGTTAAGTAGCTTCAAACATCGCAGGTGAGAGAGAGAAGAGGGAGAGAGAGACAGACAGCGACACACACACATGCACAGATCAAAACTGAAAGAGAACATGCAAGTGAGTAAGAGTGAGACAGACTTTGGGTTAAGAAAGTGGTACGAAGGAGGAATCTTTGAGCCACTTAACCCTGCCTCAATCAATCACAGATGCTACTCTGCAATGGCTGCTCATGTCACAGTTGCCTGGTAGAGCTTTCCAAGGCAGTGATACAGTGATACAGGTGATACAAGTAGACCCTACAATGATTAAATTACGGTTTTCTAGCTTTTTACTAAGTAGTGGGTCTTAGCTTTTCTGTGACAAAACATTTGTGAAAAACAACTCAAAGGAAGAAGATATGACCATTAGTCTTGGTGTATTAACCTCACTGGAGTAATACCAGCGTACCACATTAGTAAAGCTTCTGAGTATGTTTGGGTGGGTTATGCAGGCATGGCCTTGGGTGCTATGTGTGGCCCCTCATGTGTTCCTTTCTGACATTGTTCCCCTGCTTGATTTTTGGCTGCCATGAATGAAGCAGCTGTGCTCCACCTTCTCTTTCTACTGTGAAATTCTTGCCTTGGAGCTTGCTAAGCATGTACTAAATCTCTTGAAACCATGACTAAATTAAATCTTTTTTCCTTTACATTATGGATGTTGGCTATTGTGTTTCAGTGATGGAAAGCTGGTTAATAATATGTTTTGGTTCTGAGTTTCAGAGGTTTCAGTCCCTGAGCACTTGATTTCATCACTTCTGCTCCTGTGGTGAGGCAGAACATCCTGACCTGATGCATGGGATACGGCCAAGCAGCTCATCCTGTGGCAGAGAGGCCAAGAGCAGAAGGGAGAGCAAAGGAGCCAGGGACAAGATCAACCCTTCAAGGGCCTGGCCCTGGCAATCTGCTTCATCTAACAGGCTCTGCTTCCTGGATTCTGCCAGTTCCCAATGACACCATTGCCTGGCAATCAAACATTGAGCACATGACCTTGGGGCATATGTCAGATCCAAACCTTAACAAATGGAAGTATGCCTCCCCACAGTATCTTCTATTTATCAATATAAATATATATGTATTATAAATGGTATCTATTATAAAATATATGCAATAAATAAAATATATGAAGTAGCTGAAGCCAGAAAGGACCTGACAGAAGGAAGGGTGTGTGTGTGGCCCTACAAGCTGGACTTCTGTGGTATAGTTTAGCTTCTGAATGTCCCCCAGAGACCCATGTGGTCTTAGTCCTTAGCCTTAGGCTTGGTCCTTAGCCCTGGGTGCTTTGGGGAAGTGGTGGATCCTTTGGGGTGGGCTCTGGTGAAAGCAGGTTGGGTCACTGGTGACACTGGGACCCTGGCCCCTGCTCCCTCCTCCTCCTGGCTTCTGGGTTCTGCCATGATGGAAGCAGTTTCTTCTGAGGCCCTCTCACCATGATGTCCTACGCCTCCACAGACCCAATGGCAACGCAACTAAGTGATAAAGACTGAAACTTCTGATGATATGAGCCGGAAGAAATTTTTCCCTTATTGGCCATTTTAGTTATTTTGTCAAAGTAGCAGAAGGCTGACTAGCACAGCTTCCCCTGGTCTCCTGGGAACTTTCACGCACCTTTAGGACTCCAGGGCACAGCAAGGAAAACACAGCTCCAGACACAGGTATGCACACTGAGAGGCAGGTGTCCGTGGGGTCTGCAGGTGAAGCAATGCCTCATTTGTCCCTGGGCACCTTCTGTGGCCCTTCAACTTTAGCAGGACAACTGTAAACAGCCCACATCAGGGAGTACTTTGGAGAGACTGTGAGGCGGCATTTCTGACCAAGGAATGTAGTTGCAGCACCTTGAGAAGCAGGAAAGGCAGAAGGTCTGAGGGTTTCCGGTCACTGGAAGGGGACTGGTGGTGATGAAGGTCATCATAAAAGGAGTGAATGCACCAGTGGAAAGAAAGCAAACCAAGCTGCACAGAGGCCCACATACCATGCTAGAGTAGAGCCATCAAATTCCAAGGAAAGGTATCTTGTTTTATATGTGGCATGGAAAGACTTCTGGTCACCTGAAAGTCCTTCAGGGGTTCATTTTCTAACACGAAGCCTGGTGACCTGCTCATTTTAACATTGGCTCCAATTCTGGCTCCTTCCGTTACCCCCTGCACATGTCCTGCTGGCAGGCAGGCCATCCCTTGTCTCTGTGGACTGATTACTGGGACTACTCAGATCAGCTGGCCTTCTTGGCCTTGCTTGGCCACTCTATGTACACATGGAAATCGGGATTCCCTGAGTGACCTGAGGTCGGGCACAGGAAAGAAATTCACACAAAAATGGCAGCATTGAAAAGCATTTGGCTTTAGCTGGGGAGCAGTGAATAATGAGATTTTAAATTTCTTGATGCAACTATAAGATTTTCTTAATTAAAATGGCCTATGGATAACCCAACCCTGACTGTTTACTACAGGGAAAACTTTGGTCACCTTGGGTTGATAGTGCACGATAGACTTCTGGAAGCCCATAAGCCTTCTTAAGATGCTGTTTCAAATGCACTCATTTGCTTTGAGTTACCTGTTTTAATGGGGTCCTATCTCACAATAACTCGTATGTGATTTTTTCAGATGGTTAGTTGGGGATGGGGCAAAGTAAGAACAGACTTTTTCTCTGTGGGAAACTGAAAGGCCTGTGATGTAACGATGTTTGGCCTGGGGTCTCCTTAGCACAATTAATTAATTCTCATGACAAATATTTACTGTGCATGGAACATACCAGGCAATGGCCTAGCTGATTGCAATGATCCGATAGGGTAATAAAGGGTAGATTTGAAAGATGAATAACTTTAAAATGTACTGAGCAACCCAAGGTCTGGGAAGGGCAAGGACAGGCGTTGTTGCTGAGTATGCAGGGATTGGCCCACACATCTGCAGCGGCGACTCCTCCTCTGTCCCTGGGTGGGGGGAGGGGGGCAGGTCTTGGCCCTGGGCCAGTGCCTGTCTTCCTCCCCACAGGCTCCCATGTCTTCTGGGTGGGCCCGTGTCTTTTGTTACATATTCGTCCCTGAATCCAGACCACTTCTAACTCTCCTCAGAGAATGCATCCAGGAGCTGTTCAGCAGGGAAGGCAGTGGGTTGAAGTCCTCAGGCCTAATTTGTTCCGCTTCCTTTCAGCCCTTCAACACTAATTCATTTGTTTGTGTTTGGGGAGGGAAAAAAAGCAACAAAAAAAACCCTCTCATTATTGTCTATCCTTTATTTCCTGGAATTTGACATAAAAGTTGCATTGTTTTAGTTAGTGGCCTCCACAGGAATAAACCATGTGAGCCACAAGAGCAATAGCAATGGTTGTCTGTTGTATGGGTTTCAAACAGTTTGACTTTTGAGTCTGGGTGTCCATTTTGTGAGACTGAATGTGCCCTGAATTTGAGGTGGGCGCAAGGGGGGCTGTATTTATTTTTAAACTCCTTTGGCTGTAATAAAAGCCAGCTGCCTCTTCAACAAGTGTGCTACTTTTCCCATAGAAAGCTTCACAGTCAAACTAAAGCTACAGAGGTTTATCGTGTTTTGATTTTCTTAATTTATCCTAGTCGTATTTTGGCCTATGTTTTTCAGTCCTGCAGCCCTTGATCATGGATCAGTTGATGCCTTCTCTCCTTCTGTACTGTTTCCCTTGTCACTTTTAGTTGTCCTTGTCTCTCTTGTCACTTTTAGTTGATGGAAGGTAGATGTGGGGCCTGTCACTCATCGACCCATAGGGGTAGAAATGTGCAATCCCCCTCTAAGAAGAGTTACTCCATTTGGTTTGAGTCAAGTTTTCTGCCTGTTGCACACAACTCCAACTGGGTACCTTGTTTTGGCTACCAGGGGAACCTCCTTTCCTATGTCCCATCCCATTAGGACATCTCCAGTGGACTTTTCTTCACAGGAGGGGAACTGAATTGCTATGCTTCCTTGAGTACTGGCAGTACAGCTCAGTGGTAGAGTGCTTGCCTAGCCTGTGAGTTACCCTCTTAGTACACGCACACACTCTCTCATCCTTGAATGGACAGGTGGATGAGTGGGGGATTGGATGTGGGGCAGGAAGGCGGGAAATGCAGCTATATGCCGAGTAGCTGACAGATGGTGCTGCACTGGCTACCTTCCTTGGAGTGGCTGCTGCAGGAGGATGCTGATGTATGAACGATTTACTGGGTGCTTCCTGTGCCTTGTATGGATGGTACAGAGAGATGCTTAAAATACTTCTTTTCTGTACCAGAGTGCTTTTTGTGTGTGGGGAGTTTCCTTCCCAGTTTTTAAAATTGGAAAATAAGGTGAGCTATAAATGCAAACTTCCATGTAGAAAAATCCAGAAGAAATCAGTAAGGACAAGAAGATGGAATGGGGTCTCCCAGAATGAAAGAAAAATTAAAGGAGAGTGAAAAGAGGAACCAAAGAGGATAAAATTGAATGGCAGCGAGTGAGTTATGAGAAGGCAGCAGAACACTGGTAATGGAGTCAAGGGAATTACAGGCAGCACCTTGCTTCCTGCCTCCCACTTAGCAGGGGAAGTGGACAGGGAGATCCAATTCCTACGTCCATGCAAGAAACAGCAAGAATGGGAAAAAATATCTTAGGAATTTTTAGGTCATTGGACACCCCTGAACCTGTGGGTAATGTGCATATCAGAAAGATTTGGATAAGTTTCTGCAGAACCAATTCAAAGAACATGATACCGTGTGTCTTGACTCTAAGGGGGGACATGCTCTGTAGGACTAGAGAGATTCTCATAGCTGAGTTTTTACAACTGTATCTGGTTTCCGTGAGGTTTGCTCTCTTTTCTGGTTCCCATAACACTTGCCTGTGTTCTAATATAGTCTATTCTGCATAATGAACTGTTTCTATTATTTCTTATTTAAAGCTCTTTTTAGTATGTTAGTAGATTTTCACTCAGCACAGTCTATGAGATTTCTAGGGACAAAGAAATTGGTTTCTACTTCTTTTTATTATTCATAGCTTTGCAGGATGGTGCGCAAATGGTAGGTGTAGAGGAACATGGGGCAAATGATGACTGCATAGGAGAAAACTTCTCTTCCCTTCTCTTATCTCTCCTTCCCTCCTTGCCTCTCCCTTCCTATTCCCTCCCCTCCCCTTCCCTTTCTGTTAAGAATCACACAGCACTGAAATGAGACTGGCCAAGATCTCAATGACTTGTCAGGAATGACACCTACCTGCATGATGGTTAGAAGCACAAGTATGGATGATGTTTCAGGTTGCTTTGCCTCTTTTATCCAGGCAGAATCTCCTTTGCATGGGAATAGGATCTCATTCTGAGTTTAAAAAAATACAATCCAATTCCTTTTCCAGGACAAAGTACTTATTAGACAATAAAGTAGACTTTATTTTTTAGAGCAATTTAAAACTGACAGAAAAATTCAGCAGAAGGTACAGAGATTTCTCTTAGACTTCATTCCCCTCTCTATGCACAGTCTCCCTGTTACCAGCATCCCATTCAGAGTGCCTCATTTTTTAAGATTGATGAACCTACGCTAGTATCTATTATCAACCAGAGTCCACAGTTTACATTCAGGCTCATTCTTGGTACGTTCTATGGGTCTGAACAAATGTATAATGGTGTGTACCTATCATTATGGTATCATAGATGATAGTTTTACCGACCCAACTGTTCTCTGTGCTCAGCATATTCCTTCCTTCCTTCCCCTATACCTTAGCAATAACTGATATTTTTGTTTTCTTCATAGTTTTGTCTTTTCCAGAATGTCATGTAGTTGGAAGTAGACAGCACATAACCTTTTCAGATCTACTTCATTCACTTAATAATATACATTTAAGGTTCTTTCTTGTCATTTCCTGGCCTGGTATCTCATTTTTGTTTTAGTGAAGAATACCATGCCATTGTTTGGATGTAAAACAGATTCTGTACTCACTCATCTACTGAGGGATGTCTTGTTTGCTTCCAAGTTTTGGCAATGATAAACCTGTTATAATCATCTGTGTGCAACTTTCTGTGTGTATGCACATTTTCAACACATTTTAACTCAGAGACCTAGGAGTCAAATCACTGTCTTATATAGTGAAAGTGTGTTTTGTTTTTTAAGAAACTGTCAAACTGTTTTTCAAAGAGACTTTACTGTTTTGCATTCCTACCAGCAATGTATGAGAGTTGCTGCTATTTCTCACTCTCGCCAGCATTTAGTGTTCTGTATTTTTCCACTCTAGTAAGTGTGTTGAACTATCTCATTGTCATAACTTTCTATTTCTCTAACTGAGGGGAGCGGCTGAGCTGAAGATTGATTATACATGTGGGGCTAGAGCAAGGCCAGCCCCCAGAATACTGGGTGCCCGAGGCAAGGGAGGTGAACAAGTTGTTAGGCAGTGGGATTTCACCTGGCACCAACCTGCGAAGTGTATAAATAAACACACTGCAGTCATTAGGCAGCTCTTTTTCTCCCACCAGGAGAGGGGGCTCCACCTGACTTCAGCTTCATGCATTCTGACTCTTTGTTGTTTCTTCTTCCTCCACCCATCCTCCCACTGAGAATTTCAAGAGCTGTGCTGGGTGTGGTGCCCAATGATATGGCATTGGACATCTTCTACACTTTTTTGCCATCTGCTTAAATTCTTTGGTGAGGTGTTTCTTTAGGTTTTAGACCATTTAAATTGGATTGTTAGCTTTTTTATTGTCAAATATTCATTGTGTGTATCTTTTGGATGAGTTTTCTTGTCACATGTATCTTGTAGAAATTTTTTTCTCTGTGACTTGTTTTCTTATTCTCCTGACAATGTCTTTTGCTGAGTAGAAGTTCTTAATTTTGATGAAGTCCAGCTTATCAATTCTTTTTTTTATAGATTTGACTTTGGGGTTATATTTTAAAAAGTCATTGGCAAACCCAAGGCCATCTCAGTTTTCTCTTAAATAATTTTGCATTTGGTCGACACACTTTAAAAACTTTCTATAGTTTCTGAAACATTCTTCTCACTTTTCTCAGTGTCCTTTCAGTCTTGACTGCTCTTTAGCACCTCATCTTACCCAAACAAAAACCACAGATTATATCACAGCTCCCAATACATGTAAATTATTACATGCAACAGACATAACAGGAGACTATTTAACTCTAATTAAATCTGCTGGAAGATTTTGGCCAACAGGCCAGCCCTTATTTTCTTGTTTTGCTCAGAAATACGTATCTTCTCTTGAATGGTGTCAGCTTTTCTAGATTACAGTGCCTTCGCTCTCCGCTCCTCGCACTATCAACTTTCCTCTTGGCTTCTCTCCTATTCTTTCTGAGTCAGCAGGATAGACTCAGATAGTACTATCTGTTGAACCCTTTTTGTCAAGACTTTTTGTCCAATACTTCTAAAATAGTGACAAAGTTCTGGAAATGACTGCTATTGAGCTGACTAGTATGCTACATTACAGTGAAAAATAATGATGAAGCAGAAAGCAACAGTTCCATGAAAATCTTTGACCCATCTGAACCTACACTAAGGCTATGCCTCAGTGACTTCAGGGTTATTTTGATCCAACTTGCATCTAGCAATTCATTGCTAATTTCTTTCAAAATATTGTGCTGACCTCATGAATTGGAGAAATTTTGACCTTTACTTCTAGTTGTTCTTGCTTTTGGCTCTGCTTTTGCTGTGTGCTGTACTTTAAACATTTTCTTTTTCAGATTCCCAGAAGTTTTTCTTTCTTTTTTTTTTATTTTAAAGAGATAAAGATAAAACAAAATTTCAAAACAAGATAATAAGAGGGTAACAATGTGTTAATACATTACATACCATTATCTTTAAATTAGTTACTCAGAGTACAAGATATCAGCATTTAATTGTCCTAACAATATTAGCACAAACCATTCTTTTCAATGAACTAGGAGAAACTAGTGGTATAACTATCTTAACTATATATATATATATATATATATATATATATATATATATATATATATTTCTTTTCCCTTTCTTTTTTTCTCCATTCCACCATACCAGTTCCTGTTTCCTTTTGAAACTTCTTCCCATTTTACAATATCTATTATGCATTTTGGATCTTATTTACTCTTTCAGCTTCTTACACTAGGGAGACAATGCAATGTTTACACATGGGCATCTGTTTTATTTCTTTTTTTGAGAATTCAGAACATTTTTTTTTTTGCATGGAGATTCAACTACTGTACAACACACATGCACAAAACAAACCCACAAAACAATAATGTGTAATAGGTAGTGAGAGACACTAAGTAAGCATATTTTGAAGGCCTATAAACAGGTTTTTAAGGCAAAAAGTACTTTTAGTCCTTGTTATCATCTCATGCTCACCTACCACCAGATACATTATGAGTATGGTCTCAAGTTGCATTCATTTACCTATAAAAGTCTCATTTATCTTTCTTTATGGCCAAGTAGTACTCCATTGTATAAAAAGATCACATTTTTTAAATCCATTCCTGAATTGATGGGCTTTGGGTTGTTTTCAAGATCTAGCTATTACATATTGTGTTGCCGTAAACATGGGTGCACATATATCACTGTGGTGATGTTTTTAATTCTTCTGGAAAGATAAAGAAGGGGACTAGGTGGGTCAAATGGAACCTCCAGTCCTAGTTTTTGAGGAATCTCCATACTGATTTCTATGGTGACTGCACCAATCTACACTCCTGCCAACTGTGGAGAATTGTTCTTTTTCCTCAAAGCCCATTCAGCTTTTGTTACTAGTTGATTTCTTGATAATAGTCATTCTTTACAGGGTGAGATGGAATCTCAGTGTTGTTTTAATTTGCGTCTCTAGAATGACCAGTGATGTTGAACATTTTTCCATATATTTATTTGTTGTTTGTGTTTTTTCATCTGAGAAGTGTGTATTCAACTCAGATGCCCATTTTTGCATTGGGTCTTTAAATTTGGGAGCTCTGATTTTTTTGAATTCTTTGTATGTTCTTGATAGTAACCCTTTATCTGAGGAACAGCTGGCACATATTTTTTCCCAGAAAAACATTTCATTTTGTTGGTGGTTTCTCTTGCTGTGCAAAACCTTTTTAATAAGATGAGATCCCAGTTGTTGATCCATTGTGATAGTTTCTGTGTAATAGGAGTTTTATTCATAAAGTCTGCATATACTAATGTATTATAGAGTTTTGCCTCTTCTATCTTCCAGCAAATTTAATGTTTCTGCTTTAATATTTAGATCTTTGACCCATTTTGAATTTAGTTTAGTGCAAAGAGAAAGATATGGGCCTGATTTTAATCTTTGGCATGTGCAGAACCAGTTTTTCTGGCATCATTTATTAAAGAGGCTATCTTTCTTCCTGTGAATGTGTTTGGCACCTATGTCAAAGATAAGGTGGTTTGGTGTGTATGGAGTTGTTTCTGCATCTTCTAATCTGTTCCAGTGATCCTTGGATCTGTTTTTTTTTTTTTTCAGTATCTCACTATTTTTGTCTCAGTAGCTTTATTTCATTTTTTTGGATGTTATTGTGAAAGGTGTTGTTTCCTCAACCTCTATCTCAGTGAGTTTGTCATTTGTGTACAGGAAGGCTATTGATTTTTGTATCCAGCAATGCTACTGATTTTGCTTATTAAATCTAGCAATTTTCTTGGTGGATATCTGGGGTCCTCCATGCAGAGCATGTCATCTGCAAACAATGACAATCCAATGTTTTTCTTTCTTCTCATTACTCTCTCCACCCCTTACTCCTGTCTAACTGCTCTGGCCAAATCTTCCAGGACTATCTAGAATAAGAGTTGAGATAGTGGACATCCATGTCTTATTCCTGATTCCAGAGAGAAAGCCTTCAGTTTTTGTCCACCTATTACAATGTTGATGGTTTGCCACAGATGACTTTAATCAGATTGGGATAAAGACCATCTATTCCAATTTTCTGTAGGGTTTTTATCATGAATGGATGCTGGACTCCATCAAAAGTTTTTTTCTGCATCTATTGAGATAATCATATGATTTTTGTCCTTGGCTTTGTCAATATGGTATATTACACTTATTGATTTACATATGTTGCACCATCCTTGCATCCCTGGGATGAATCCTACTTGGTCATGGTGTATAACCTTCTTTCTAAAAATTCTTTTTATTTTAAAGAGAATAAAATAAAACAAAGTAGAACAAAGCAAATCAGAACAGAACAATGCAAGCAACACAGGATTTCACAACAAGACAATGGGAAATCAGCAGTGGCTACCATAATGTCTCTTGTTTTCTTTGAAATAGTTCTCCATACCTTCACACACCATACAATCAAACAAAACAAAATAGAGTAAAACCAATCAAAACAAAAGAATGAAGACACTACAGGACTTCAAAACAAGATAATAGGAAATGAACAATGGCTACTATAATGTCTTATTTTCTTCAAAATAGCAGTCCATACTATCACACATAATAAAATCAAATACAACACAACAGAATAAAACCAATCAAAACAAAAGAATGAAAGCATTATAGGACTTCAAAACAAGATGATAGGAAATCAACGATGGCTACATAATGTCTCATTTTCTTCAAAATAACCATCCATGCCATCACAAATAATAAAAATCAAACAAAGCAAAACAGAATAAAACCAATTGAACAAAAGAATGAAAGCATTCTAAGACTTCAAAACAAGATAATAGGAAACCAACAATGATTACCATAATACATCCCATTATCTTCAAAATAGCTACCCATACCATCAGACACAGTAAAATCTAACAAAACACGACAGAATAAAACCAAACCTAAACAAATTATGAAAACCATACAAGAGTTCAAGACAAGACAATAAGAAATTAGCAGTGGTTACCACCTTCCCCTGCTAGGTGTTTCCTCCCCTATCACTTTCATAATATCTCTTGTGTTTTTTGGATCCCACTAACTCCTGTTTTTTATGCTAGGGAGATAACTCGGTATTCACCTGTATGAGTTCAAGCCATTTTGCTCATGAACATGATCTGTAGTTGCATCCATTTACCTACAAAAGCCTGAAGATTATCCTACTTTATGGCTGGGTAGCTTTCCATTGTATGAAAATGCCGTATCTTTCTTATCCATTCTGTGGTTGTTGGGCAAGTTACCCTTGCTTTTTTCTGGTCTGCTGTTGCATGAAACAATTGTTTTCTCTCCTTTGATATGTGGTCCTTGAATTTCCTTTTGAGTTAAATGTATTTCTTGTATACAGTATATTGATGGATCCTGTTTCTTGATCCACCCTCCCTGTGTTTTTTGTTATTGGTGAACTGAGGCCATCTACATTCATGGTTACAACCAGCATGTATTGGTTTGTCTCTGCCATGCTATCCTCCTGTTATTGGCCCTCCACTTTTTCCCTTCATTCAATTGCCTGTCCTGTTTGGGGATCCTCCTCTGCTGCTGTTCCTGGAACCATGGTTATCTTTATCTCTCTCTAGAATATCCTTAAGCACTCGCTGTAGGGTTGGTTTGGTGGTCATGAATTCCTTCAATTGTTTGTAATCATGGAAGTATCTTATTTTTCCATCAATTTTGAAAAATAATTTTGCAGGGGAGCAGGCATTCCAGCAGACAAAGGGAGACCCTGCTCACTGGTAAACAGCTCAAAGGGAAGGCAGAGGCAGGTCCTGTTCAGTATGCATTCCAGCAGACAAAGGGAGACCCTGCTTGCCAGTAACCAGCTCAGAGGTAAGGCAGAATCAGGTACTGCTCTGCACATATTCCAACAGACAAAGGGAGACCCTGCTCTCCAGTAACCAGCTCAGAGGGAAGGCAAAAGCAGGCCTTGCTCCGCATACATTCCAGCAGCCCTCGGGACACTTCAGCCCCAGGTAACCAGCAAAAGCTAGGAAAAAACAGAAGCAGGCCCTGCACCAGAGCACCCAGTGGCCACCATTGGATACCCATAGCCAGCACCAGGCAGGAAAACCAAACAGTCATGCTCCAGAGAAATTGTAGTCAATGTGGGAGGTGCCTGGAACCCCACTACCTGCTTGTTTGGAAGAACCCAGGAAAATGTCAAGACAAAGAAACAAAAGGCAGTCTCTGGACTCCAACCCAAGCAGAGCAAGTCCAGGAGATGAAAACATGGAAGAGATTGGGAGTTGCACACCAAAAGTTTCTGCAGTGATGGCAACTGAAGTAAAGAGACAACTCCATGAGGCTATAAAAGAAATTAGAACAGAAATACTATCTCAGGT
>RJWT010023220.1:0-16896 GCA_004365215.1 Cuniculus paca | reverse complement strand
ATTTCACTACCACTGAACATGTGTCTTAGCCTGGTCCTTGTAAGTCAGAGCCTGGGACAAGGCTTCTCTGAGAGTAGTTTCTTTGGGACTGTGTATGTCTTCTAAAAATTCATATTTTTTTCCAAAGCCATTTTATTTCAGGGATAAAAAGAAAAACAAAAAAGGGGAAGAAGAAGAAGGAGTAGGAGGAGGAGGAGGAGAAGAAGAAGAAATAAAATAAAATTTCATTTCAAAAAATTAAAATTCATATGTTGAAGCCTAGTGTGATAGTATTGGGGCAAGTTGATTATTCAGAAGAGGGGCGCTCTCTTGAATGGGATTAGCGTCCATCTGGGAAGGAACCAAAGGACTCGCATCCTTCCTCCAACTCTGTCCCGCGAGGATGTAGTGAGAGGGTGGATCTCTATGTGTAAGAACATGGGTCCTCATCCTGAACTTCCTAGTCACTGTGAACTCCCAGAACTGTGAGAAATAAGCGTTGGTTGTTAAGGTGCCATTGTTGTTACAGCAGCTCAGACTTACCAAGACGCAGGGGACAGAGGAAGAGGAGTAGGAAGATGTGCTGTGGATTTGGCTACTATTCCAGAAAGCTATTGCTTGGTTCTGTGGGATATTTTGGAAGCCATATGAAGTTGTCTTAGAAGTATGCATTTGGAGGAAATAAAGATGGAACATGTTTTCCAGCAGCACCCTACTAGCTAAGGTTTTTCCTGAGGGCTCTGAGTACCCCTCAGCTCCTGCGTGGTGCCTGTATGAATGCCAATCCCCAGAGAAAGACACCAGAAGCTGGCGCAGGCTTTCACAGAACCGGCCACTGCCACGATGATTAGCAGTGCTTGACATGAGGTGCCCAGTACACGTTTCTTCAGACTCTGGGTCAATTCCTACCTGTGCGTGCGTCCCATGACTGTACTGCTCCTCTCACCACCTTCTTAGCACAAACCACTCGCTTGGGCATCTGCCTCTTCACTGTGTGCCTTCTCTTCTCAGAGGTTTATGTCGTGCTACCAGTGTGAACAGGTGTGTCCCTGAAATCGGCTCTGTGCTTTACTTTTTTCTCCCCTCCCCTACCGCTTTCCTCCCCTCTTCCCTTTCCTTCTCCATTCCCCTCCCTCCCCACCTTTCTTCTTTTCTCCTTTGCTCTGCTCCTCTCTCCTCTCCTCTTCCTTTCTTCCCACCTTCCCTCACTTCTCTCACTTTAATGACAGAGCCAGGGCCTCCTGCACGCTCTACCACAGAGCCACATTCTGAGCCCCTCCCTTGTTCTACCTGAACAAAGATGGGGTTGGATCATACCAGGGCTACAAACTCAGATATCAAAAGGGATCAGACAGGTGAATAATGACTCAAGTAGACCAGATTTGTTTCAAACTGATGTTCATCCTTATGTCTTAACTTACATTCTTTGCACAAGTTACGTGCTTTGTGTGGATGTTAAATACATAAAAGTTGCCTTCACCTAGGGAAATACATTTGCTTTTCCTACCTTTTTTGAAAACCCAAGCTCTATTGGTCCATGTTACATTCTCCCACTGACATGAGCACCATCTCGGTCTCAGTGACGATTCCTTTGGCCTCAAGCTTGAAGCTTTAAATGACGTAAGAAACATGGTACGCTTTGAAGGGGCAACCAATACTGAAATTGTTGCTACCAGACCCAGGGTTATCAAAATCCTCAGGTGTTTTTTTAAATGAGAAATTAGAAAACCCCATTATTACCCACAATATTCCAAGTGTGAAATGCTAATATATTCTTCAAATTAATCTTAAGAGCTGTATGCCAAACAAACCTTTCCTTTGGGTTTAGTCAGGCCCCCAGTTGACCAACATAGAATAACAAATCTCGCAGTTTTTTTCCAGAGTTGATCTGCTAAGGGTCATGCTGAGGCCTTCTAAGAACCTCTTTTCCTGCGTAATCCTTTCCTAGTCTGCATTTAGAGAAGCTTAGAGAAATGTTTGCCCAGAATCTCAACTCTGTTGTAGCAGCCCAGCCATTCTGAACCTTATCTCTAGTTTGCAAGTCTCTCAAGCAGACTGGTTTTGGGGCTTTGAGTTCCAAGAATCTTTGAGATCCAAAGAAACCAGCCAGGAAAATGACTTATCATTCTGCTACCTAAGAGTTATTATCATTTTGATCCAAGAGAAAAGGAGATCTAAAGTGAAAAACCTAAGTTATAGGTATTGTGCGAACCAAAGGACATGTTACTATAGTATGCAAATAAATTGTCCTGTCTGGTGGGCAGCCGTGACTGTGCCAAACGTAGTCCTTTCACCCCTGCCATCTGGGCTCCCTGTGTCTCCAGCTGTTTATCTGCCCGTCATTCCACTTTGTACCTTGAGAGAACTGTAACATGCTGAGTCTGTGAACAGCTATTACTCATAAGGATGTAGAGGAGTCACAGGACAGTTTGTTCCTTTTTATATTTGTTTTATTGCTTATAAAATACCTGATAATATTTTTATTCAGATAAAGCAGTGATGGAAGAGCAAAGAAGTATTTCTCTCTTTTTTTTTTATTACTAAAGAGAAGCATGTTAATAATGATAAAACAGGCAAGTGCTTCTTAGCCTTTCCTGCTAAGAGATGGGTCATGAGATGTCTCCATTGGAAATGGGTTGTTTTTGAGGGCAGAAATAAAGCAGCTGGCAGTTGCAATAGGGTCACATTTCTGGATCCAAGCTAAGTGTCTAACAGTGATCATTTTACATTTTTTCAGAATAACCCTAGAGTACTGCTATTGTTCTCGTTTTACAGGTCAGGAAACTGAAACTTGGGGTGGTGTGAATTTCCCTGGAACATATACTAGTTTAGTGGTAGAATCAAACTATACTAGCTACCTCTTTGTTCACACACAGAAAAAAAAAGTCAAGTAGACAAATCGTATTCATTTAGGCTACAGTATATACAGACAAACTAGCCATTCAGGAATACATTCATTCATGACATTTGCTGCTTCGTGATAGAGCCATGTAAATACCTGGGTATCATTATTTTCCCTAGGCATCTCTTTGTGCAAGGTTAAGAGACTGATCTTTTCCACAGCCATCTTTAATGATAGAAGATTGCTGTAGCAGTTAACTAAGGTGTGTCAGATCAGCCACATCAAGACGTCAGGCATCCAAGGACTGGCTTCCCCATTTGCTTTCTTATTCTGAGTCTCTAAAATGCTTTGTTGTCGTAAATATGGCAGTTAGTTCTCATGTTGTTTTCTAATAACATGTATGTAAATTTTTTTTTAAAAAAAGAACAACCTAGAAAAATACAACATACCAAAAGATTTTGTCAGCAAATCGAGAGGGTTCATGAAATATATAATTTTGTCCATCTGTTTATCCATTCATTCATCATTTCCACAAATCCCAGGCCTCATTTTTCTTACTTTTGATGGCTATATCCAGGTCTCCCTTTCTCCTTGCCTCCTAGAGCCTGGCCCTAGGCCCGACATGTGACTTCAGAGGAAGCTAAGCTCAAGGCATGACTGTATAAAACGGATCAGCCCAATAGCCAGAACAATGTCCTTCTCAGTCATCCCTGGGCTCAGGTCTGACGTAGCTAACTGGGCTTGTGGTCTCTCAGGAGCAGCAGAGTATAGAAGTTACGTGAATAATGCCCTCTACTATCCACCAGCTTAGATTCAAACACTGCTCTGCTACTAGCTATGTGGTCTTCAATCTGACACTAACCTTCTCTGCATCTCTGTTTCCATCTGAAAAAATGCAAATTGGATAATATAGTTGGAAGGGTTAAACAAGATCATGCATATAAAAATTTAGTGTAGTGCCTGGCACATGTTTTATGTGCATGGGAAAAAAAATCGCCTTTTGTTTTTTCCTGTTTCTTTTTTTCTTTTGCAACTGCGATCCACATAGTTATGTTGAAATTTGAATATAATGTTACATTAACTGTGTGTAGTTTACTTTGCCGATTTTGCTTTTAAGGCATTTGTACACACCTTCCATCATTTTGTTTTCTCATTTTATGCATGGAGAAATGCCCAAGCAAAGATGACTTGTGCTGGTGCAGATACAGCCTGGTGCTTTCCTCTACCCAACACTGTCTTCTCAGCTGCAGAATTGCCAGGGAGCGAGAACAGAAATTGCTGGTTCTTTTTTATAAGTTCAATTCAACGACTGCAGTTACAAATATTGCTTAGTCATTTTGGGCACAAATGTTCTTCCTTCTAATCTAGAACGTAGAAAGGATGCTTTGGTGTAGACATGAGGAGAATAACCACAGAGGAGGTGTTTTTATCTTCTATGTTGGAAACCACAGACCACCCTAAGATCACTCAACCTAAGACCTCTTCAACCACACATTTGCCTGCCCAGCAAACTGGAAGGGCACCATCATGATGAGCAGCCCACACCTGCCTTTCCTGAATGGACGCACAGCCAGCTCATCCTGTGATGTCAGGTCTCACCAATGACCTGCTTGCTCTACTTTCCTGGTGTGCACTGCTTATCAAAGCTTGGAGTTTCCCAGCATGCACTGCTTATCAGATGTTGAAGTCAGTGTTATAGGCCTTCTAACACCTTGAATGCTCTTTGCTTTCCTCATTATTCAGATTTTATGCATCCTTCATATTAAAATGAGTTAGAAATGTCTAGAAATACTCAGCAGAGTATTTATCATTACAATTTTAATAATTTATACCTTTATTTTTCTTAACACCAATTGTCTCTTTCCCTGACCATTCCAGCTTAGATGGATCCTTCTTTCCTTTGGACTCAGACAAGAAAATAATTTGAAGTGTACACTACAGATGCAAAACTTATTCCTTTCTTTTGATACTGCCCAATCCCTGACCCTGGATGATTGTCTCTAAACATAGCTCTACCTCTCAATCCTCTTTCAATCCATCTTTTTAGCTGCCTTAAGGATTTTTTTTCTTCTTGGTAAATTTATTTTCCTTTTCTAACTAGTAAACCTGTAACTCCTCCACTGCCTAGGAGAAGAAGTCCAAATACTTTAACCCAATATTATTTTATTTTTAAAATTTATTTTAATTTTTAAAATCTAACAACTTTAATTATATGTATTTGTCATGTGTACCATGGTGTTTTGAAGTATACAAACACTGTGAAATTGTTAAGCTAGATAATTAACTGTCTCATATAGGAGGTATGATGAAAACCTATGGTGAATATTTAAATGTAAAATAATTTATTACAGTAAAAAACACATTGCCATTAATTCCCCACCCAAAATACTTCCCCTCACTTTACGTACACTAACCTAATCTTTCTTGGTACTTTCTGAGGCAGTCCTTAAAGTCCTCCTTCATGAGTAAGTTTAGTTGTACTGTTGTGGCTGCCTTGATATCCTTGATAATTGATTCAAAATGTTTAGACCAAGTTCTGTCAAGTAAAAACATGGTGTGTTTTCATCCATCTTTTCCACTGGTTCTGGTACCACGTGACTTTGGACTTTTCCCAAAAGTCAAAATGACCAAGAAAGTGTCAAAGGCAACTAAGTTAGATAGAAATATTATAGGCAGTCAGAGAGGGCTAGGTCCTGGAAGGAGCCAGTGCAGAAGACCAGATACCTTGCAACTGTCGGGGAGACAGACACCTCCACTGTGGGCCAGCCCTCAAGACAACAGATCAAGCAAATGCACGCACACCCTAAGGATTGATTTTCTAAATAGGTCTCTATCACCCTGAAGAAGCAGGAGTCACCATCCCAACCCCCTACAGGAAGAATCACTGCTCTTTAAGCATGCCTGCTTGCTACATGACTCGCTTCCCTATTTGTCCCCGATTTAATCAATTTTACCTGAGCAATTAATCTTATTGGTTGACCATAGTTCTGTCCACCTTGCGAGTTCCCGTGTTTTCCCCACCTTGGACCCGTCTCACCTCGTGGCTGTACTCTGTAAAAGTCCCTAAAAAGACAGAGTCTTTGGCAACTCACTAGGGGGACCCCTTCTGTCTCTCAGACAGAAGCTTTCTTTCTCTCAATAAATATATTCTGCTCTTAACCTCTGTTGTTCCTAAAATTCATTCTTCGATTTTAGAGAACACGAACTCATACCAGACATATAGTAAGTTCGGAGTTTCATTCTCCTATATCAAAAGGGAGACATTTTCAATCCATTTAAGGCACTGAGGCAGCCATGACAGGGCAACTAAATACACTCATGGAATGGGACTTCCAGAACTACTTAAAAAAGTGTCAAGAATGATGGGGTAAGTGTGTTCGATTAAGAGGGAGTATTTTGAGGGTCAGTAATGATAATGCGCCTTTTATTGACATAATTTTTTTAATTTAAATATTCTCCTTATTATTTGATCATAACTTGAAGTTATCATTTTTATGGAGAGCACTCAACATCTACTCTTTTTACCTGTCCAAGACTACAATATATTATCAATGGTAATCACCATTCTATACTTGAGAGCCCTCTTGACCTTCTTTCTCCTAGCCAACTGTAATTATATATCCTTTGATGGATATTTCTCCATCTCGCCTCCCCACTAGCCATCTAGCCTGTGGTACTCATCATCCTACTTGCAATTCTATAAAATCAACTACAGGTCATGCCAGTATTTGTCTTTTTTTTTTTTAGTACCGGGGATTGAACTCAAGACCTCATGCTTGCCAGGCAGGTGCTTACACCACTGAGCTACTTGTCTTCTTGTGCTTGGCTTATTTGGCTTAACATAATATCCTTCAGGCTCATCCACATTATTGTGCATGTCAGAGTTCCTTTTGTTTTATGGATGAGTAGTATTTCACTCTGTATATGTATAACTTTTTTATTCATTTATCATTAATGGACACTTAGTTTGATTCCCTGTCTTGGCTACTGTGGGCATGATTTTAGCATACTGATTTCATTTCCTTTGCATATATACCAAGGAATGGAATTGCTGGATTATATGGTATTTCTAGTTTCAATAATTTATGTAATTGTGATACTGTTTTCCATAATGCTTTACTAAAACCCAACATTTCGAGTTTGCCAATGACTGAATCCAGTCTGTCTTTCCAGCTTCTCTTCTTCCAAATGTACCATCTGTACCTTTGCAAAAATCTTACTAGAATAGGCAATGATGTCTGAAAAAGTTGGATTCATTCATTCATTTGTTCATTCATTATTCCATCTCTTTCTTTTTTATTTGTATTGTTCTTTTGCTTGACTGTCTTTTGTATCCCTAACCGTTTTTGTCTGAGTCCATATTATGTCCACTTTTAGGGAATTAGAGTAGATTTTATTTTGTCCATGAACTTTCCTAATGTTGCAGAATTAGCACCTCTTTAATTCATGCTCCACATATACTTGGTGCAGTCTTTTGCTCACCCATGACATTGGAAACTTTAGGATTTAGGATCTGCTTTTTGCTTTTGTCACTTAGGACAGTTCTGGATTCAGGTGCTGGGATTAGGACAGGAGTGTTGTTAAAGGAAGGAAATTTCTTCAATCAGTGTTATTCAGACTATGAATAGTTAACAAAAGTGAGCTGCTGTAGCTATGATTAGATCAGCAAGCAACAGGCTGCATGGGCCTTTTTATGTCTCCTTAGAGATACACATTTATTAACTCTGCCCTTCAAAAGAGTGTAAACTTGAGAGAGTTCTCAGCGAATGTTTACAAGACATTCAGTGAAGCCCAGAAGAGTTACTTAAATCCTCTGCTCCTTTTCTTTCACTTCTCTCCCCTACTGCTGGCTGCACCCCGCCCACTCCCCAACCCCTGGGGTAGCGATCCGAAGGCAAAAGACATCAAAAGCCTAATGAATTTAGTGTGCAGAAAAACCTGACATTTTTCAGCTGTTTGTCAGGGTAGCTCCTGGAGGGAAGTGTTTTGTATTATAAGCAATGAGAAAGTCCAGATAGCCTTGCAAATGAGCACAGGCTGGCCCTAGATACATCTGGTCTTAGAGAAATTGAACAAAAAAAAAATGACTTAGAAAAGCTTGGAAATTAAAAAAAGTGTCTTCTTATCTAATCACTATCTGCAGCCCAACAGGAAACCTATAGTTATTGCAATCATCTGTAGAGATTAGTACATAGTGAATGGAATAGTAGAAAAATAGAGAAACAAAGATGTGAGAAGGATGCTGTTACATTTGTGACCTATTGCTGTTATAGTGAGTGACTTGGGGGTCTGCCTTAGAACCTGAATTGATTGTCTCTATTTCTTTCTACGAACTTCTAGTCAATATGAGTGAAACCCAAATCAATGCTGGTAATAGTTTTGTGCATTGTGAGCCTCCCCGCTTCCCCCTACCTAGGCAGAATTGGATTGTGGATCCAACCAAACCAGCCAGAGTCCCTTTCCTAAGAAGCTGATGTCAGGTTTTGATTAGACAGTATCTTCAGGTGGATGAACATGAAATTAAAATATCACACATAGCCATAAACTTAGGTCAGACTGAGAAGCAAAAGAAGACACTGTAGCAATAGAGGGAGGAATCTAACGCTGAAAGAGGAGCAGGAGAGAAGAACCACCCAGAGTGTCCTTTCTCACATCTACCCCATGGTTTCACTTGCCATAGTGATGAACATTCCCACCATGGATGGCTCCTTCCTTCATATATATGTGCATACGTTAAGGAAACATCACACACACACACACACACACACACACACGCACACAGAACCAACTCATTTTGTCTAACTTTAAGGAAATTATAGTCCCCAATAGAAAGTCGTATAACCACTTAGAAGAATGCTTACAAAAGGTTTCTAATAGTATAGAGAAATGCTTCTAGTATAATGTCAAATGGGAAAAAACTCAAGCAGAATTTTGGGTATATATAGTATTCACTTAAGCACATTAAAACTTAAAAAATGCAGAGAAAAATAACCCTCAAATATAACAGTGACTGTTCTTGCATTTGTATATTTTTCAATTTTTTTCTAATAAGCATATATTTCTTTTTAGAATAGAAAAGCCCAAGTTTACTAGAAAACATATTTTTGTATTGCTTAGCTTTATGCATGATCAGCTAAACTTGGAATTTAAAACAAAATCAACTGGAAGATCCCAGAATATCAGTGTTGCAAGAAATCCTAAAAATTCTTAAATTCAAATTTTTATTTGTTCAGTTCACATATATTTTATTTCTTCAGGGTTACAAATCTCTTTAAGAATCTGATAGAAACTTTGACCTTCTTTTCAGAAAAAAAAGTGTATATAACTATTAGTCTCTTTAGTAGGAAGTTACCAGAAAACTCTGTGATACAGGCTTATGCTATAAAGGAAATTACTGATTCATAGAATTAAAAAGTCAGTGTCTGACTCCGGGTAAGAGTTGATTTAGTAACTGAGTAATATCATAGAAGCCCAGGTATTTTTTCTCTATTTCTGTTTATTCTTTGTCAAATTCTTTATAAAGATGATTCACCCTTGAGTTCCAGGAAGTTTTCAAAAGCTCCTGGGGTTTCTTACTCATGTATACCATGCTGGGAAGGAGAATTTTTGACTCTGCATTCCTAGCAAACATTGTCAGAGTCTTGACCTCACTGGTAAAGGCTGAGGTTATCTGCTAATCTCTGAGCCAGTCAGGGTGGTTACAAAATTGCACATGCAAACGACTTAGCCTAGGTTACACATTAAGCCCAACTTCCCCACTCCACCATCACCCCCAAGTAGAAACTGGACTCAATGTTGTGGCATTCTTAGTCTGTGCTGCCCTGGCATCTCAGGCTAGACTTTTGTCTATTCTAAGGACAATGGAAAGGCACAGAAGATTTGTAATCTTTCTAAATCACTGCCAGTGACACCCAGGTGGATGGATGAATGGGTACTCAAAGTTTTGTGAAATGGTTTTGGTGACTGTGAAAAATGAGCACTGCTGAAGGTTAAGGGCAGTGAAACCTGAGCAAGAAGCTCACCTCTCATGCTCTGGCTCCTAAATGCATTTATCTGGATGAAGCTCTGATTTGTCATCAAGCCTATGCCTTTGTCTCCCAGTTAAGTTCACACATACACCTCCTAGACATAGAGTTCCTACATGTTCAAGTAAAATAGGAGAAATAACAACAAACACATTAATGATGGTGGTGGTGATGATAACGACAGTGATGATAAACACATTAGCCTGGACTGTTTGTGTTGTAGTATTAAAAACACTGCTCAGATTAGCTTAAGAACATATGCAAATATATTGGCTCAGATGCCTGGAAAATCCAGTCACAGCTGGAACCAGGGGTTCTTTAACTCTCACATGGCTTCATGCATGGGGTAGGCGTGGTCATCACGGGCAGTCAAGACCTTTGTGTCTATCTTGCTCATCTCTGTTGATGGCAGAACTGTTCATAGGGCTGGCAGACCAGGTTAGGGGAGGTAAGGATGAATTTAGACTTGGAACTGTGGACTCAGGGATACTCAGAGGCCTCAGCAGAGGCAGAAGTCCTCTCTAAGGAACAGTGTTAAGACAAATTTAAAAGAGGAGTGGAGCAAATCCAAGAGTAGGCAAGGAAGGAAGAAAAAGTAATTTTGGCTTGAAACCCAGCATTAGGCCTGCCATAGTGAATCCTATTCCAGGTGAATTCTGGGACCCCTACTCCCAAGCCTATATCTACACACTAAACTATTGGAACTACATTAGCCAGGCATCTGACTGCCTCTACCACCCCTTTCACAAACTCTGGCAGCACAGATGAGAGGAAGGTCCAACCTGCTGGGCAGCAGAACACAAAATGTAACATAGGGCTTTATTTAGGAACTAAGGGCTAGGCCTTCCATGGTGAGACCCAACACCAGACAGAAACCAAAAGCTCCATACCCAAGCCAGAGCTCATAGATGGAGCTTCTAGACCAGTGCCAGCACCAAATAGAGACTTGCACTCTGGTAGGATAGACTTGTGTTCCAGCCTGTGACATTGCCAGCTGTGACATGGGTCAGAGTATATCTTAGAGATAGTACAAATCCATTCACTGAGGTTAGGACAGGGTAGTTAGCATAGGATTTCTCCTTGGAATTCAGAGTCAGGCTGATAAAACCTGACAGTAGATAGATACTAATGGCTCCCATCCCTAGGTCTGTGCTCCCAGATAAAGTCTCTGTAGCTGCCTTGTTTCAGGCAGACACATGTGACCCAGTCTACTATTCTACCCAGCATCACCTGTGGTTGATTGCAACCATCTTAATCACAATTTTATTTCAGTAACAGGCAGTCCATAGAAGTATAGGCCCTGGCCCAGTCCTAGTGTTGTGCTGGTTTTGACAGGCTGTGGGGTCATGCTGTGGTATGAAATCGCTTTACAGTGTTGGTGGCCATAGGCGTGGCATAGGAGCCTGGGCTGGTGAGTCTACTGTGATTCTGATCAGGGCAGATCAGAATCTCACAATGCCCAACTACAGGCCAGTAAGTGTAAATGAAGCATCTGAGCCTATCCCAGCCCAGGGAGAACTTTAGAGAGACAGACTTTTTTTATAGATCCTTCTAGTTCATGCTGAACAATGCACCATCTATAGATTTGGGAAAATTCCAAATTTGGGCTTGGATCATCCTTTAGTGCTGAAGCAGTGACATTTGAACAACGGATGCCTTTCAGATATGGACTTAATACATGATCAGGTGCTGAAGTGTCAGAAGTGACCACATGCTCAGAGAAATTAAGCAGCCTGATTAGAATTTCTTTAAAGAAAGACATGCAAAAATTCAGACTATGAAGACTAGAATAAATACCTAATCTTTTAAAGATCCCATGATATCATATTCCACAAGCATCAAGGGCTTTTAGGAAAACATCACTGTACCTAATGGTCAAAATAAAATGTCATAAAGTGATCAGATAGTAACCAGTATGGGCAAAACACAGAGAATTATAAAACATATTTTCTAAGGAGACTCAACAAGTTTCAAGGAAACACAGAGAAGAAAGTACTCAGACAGAAAACCTTACAGAGAGATGGAAATATTAAAATATTGAACAAATGTATGAACCAAAAAATACACTAACTGAAATTAAAAGTGGGCTAGAAGGCATTGCTACAAAGAAAGATTAAACAGAAAAAGAATTGTGTGAGATTAAAGAAAGGCTATTTGAAAACACACAGTTGGAGGAGAATAAAGAATAAAGAATGAATAAAACCTATAGGCATTTAAGCACAGCATTAAAAGAGCAAATATTTAGTTTACTAGGGTTCAGCGGGGACTTAAAAAAGCCATAGGAGTAGAAGTCCTATTCAAAGGACTAATAATGAAAACTTTCCAAACATAGATTAGTAAGCAAACATCTAGGTATAGAACTGTCAGAGGTGACCTGTCAAATTTAACTCAATCAAATATACCACATGGGATCATATTATCAATTGCATACAGGTGAAAGATAACACTATAGTAGCCCATGATTCAATCACCTCTGTAGGAATCTGATAATCCAATCAATCTGACAGTTAAGCTGGAACATCGCAGGAGGTTTCTCAAAAATCAAAAATAGGTTGACTTTCTAAATGAGGCCACCATGCTAGTGGAACACAGTGGTGATGGATAGGGATGAGGGCTGGGTCAAGGCACAATAGTCAACTGGTGACTGAGGTAGAGGCGGACTAATAGTCACAGCAAGTAGGCAGGTGCAAAGAACACCCAGGCCCAGGGGACCCCTAGTGAGGAACAAAAATGTCACCTCGAAGATGTATCATTATTATTTATTATGGCTAGCACTCTAGGGATCTGGCCAGAGACAAACACTATACCATCAAAATAAGCCTAAAACCCCATCATTCCCAACCTATTCTACCCAGAAGTAGTACATGGTCCCAAATCAGATATTGGCCTCCTGAACAGAGTTTTTATATAAAAACATAGAATATGAACTTAGAAGTGTAAGAATAAGCAAAAATATTAAAAATAGAACTACAATATGTTTTAGTCATTCCATTACTGGGTATATGTCCAAAAGAAATTAAATCAATATGTTAAAAAGACATCTACACTATTATGTTTACTGCAATATTATTTACAATATACAAGAAATGAAAAATAAGTGGCTACTGATTGATAAATGGATTAAGAAAATGTGGTACATATAGAGCTATATACAGCCAATGGAATATGACTCAGCCCTACGAAAGACTATCATTTGTGACAACCTGGTTATTATGTTAAGCCAAGCACAGAAATCCAAGCTCCTTATGATCTCACTCATATTTGATATGTTAAAAAAATAGATTTCATAAAAATTGAGAGTGGAATGGTGGTTACTAGAGGCTGGGGAGAGAGTGGAATGAGGAAATGTTGATAAATGAGCATCACAGGATTTAGGAGCACTGGTGTGTAGTTGTACATTAGGGTGACAATGATTTTGTTATATATATGTCAAAAGACTAGAAGAAAGGATTTTGAATGTTTTCTCCATAAAGAAATGATAAATGTCTGAGGTGCATTTAACCTGAACATCAGAACATAACATGGTACCCCACAAATATCAACTTTTATGAATTTATGAACTAGATAAAAAATAAATTTAAAATAGTTTTTAAACTCTACTAAATAAACTTTTAGGAACAAATGTGTATACACACAACTTTAACAAAATAATGTCACATTTACCTTTTGTAATAAAACAAACAAATGCCAGTTGATTATCAGTTCCTTCATTTTAAGAGCTCATGCACATAGAACCTTGGGCAAGCTAAGAGTTGATATGCTCATTCAACAGGTCTTTGCCAGTTAAATGCTCAGGTGTCAACTCTGTTTCAGGCACCAGTTCAGAAGTTCTCTTTAGGGACTTTCTGAAGCCAGAATATTCTCTCGTTCTGTGTTTTCCAGGAGAGTGAGCATGCTTTCTTCATCGGTCCCTTACATAGCATTCTTGTACCTTCTTGGCCATGGTTGACCCGCCAATCTCAGTGAGCTTCACTTGAGAGAAGGTGGGTCCTAACCTAACTGGTAGGACAGGTGAAGAGACCTCTGAAACATAGGGAAATGGTTTGTTTTGTTTTTGTTTTTTATTATCTTTTTTGGGGGAAGGGATACCAGGAATTGAACTCATGACTTCACATTTGCCAGGCAGGTGCTGCACCACTGAGCTATATCCCCAGCCCAAACCTAGGGAAATGAGAGGGAGAACAGTCAAATAATCATGATTCCTTTACTTTGAAACTGAGAAGTATTAACAAAATTTTGGCTCATTGAAGTCTATTTTTTTTTAACTTGACTTGCCTAGGTGGATTTAATATTTTTGTTCACTTTCTGCCTCACATTTATCTATTTTGGTGGAAAGAAAAACCTTAATTGCAACATTTATGTGTAATTTCTGGGTGATGAGTGCTTGAAGAATTTTTACTTTCCAGATCACCAGAAACCCCAAAAACAAACAAACAAACAAACACAATAAACAAAACCAGTTTACATTCCTGGGAGAAATGAGAGAAACTCTCCCATATCCCAGCAGGCGGGAATTTGGGGTTAAATCACTTCTTCACTTCATTTGTTATTTTCTGAAATTGTCCTCCAAAGAGATTCTCTTCAGAGAAAATCTTCTCATGGTGAGGGGTGATACACATGAGCCAAATAAAAAGTGTTCCAGGAAAGCAGGTTACTAGAGCATCATTTGATGTAAAAAAACAAAAAACAAAAACAAGGTTTTCAAGAGTTTTAAATGTTTACTTTTGCTGTCTTTGAAGCCAGAGTTCATATGTATCTCAGCTCCAATATTTAAAGCAACTTTGTGTGCCATGTGGCAGCTCATATTTTACTTCAAGGAACTTACTTCAGAGCATACTTACTCCATCTGAGATAACTGTGGAATGACATAGAGACTTGAGATAACTGACTCCTTCGTTATACAAAAAGACTTCAGATATAAATTCCTAAAGAAGGATTTCAAATAGAGTTGAATGGGAAATAATATTCTCAATATATAGTAGTTTCCCCATATAGAGGGAAAATATTTTCTAAGACTACTGTGGGTGCCTGAAATTTCAGTAGTAAAAAACCATATATACATACGTAAATGTATTTTTTCTATTCTTACAAGTCCAAGAGAAAGTTTAATTTACAAATTAAGCACATTTAGATCTTAACAGTAAAAACAAGACAGGATAATTGACAGTATACTGCACTAAAAGTTACGTGAATATGGTTCTCTTAGTTACTTTTCTTATTGCTGAGACAAAATATCCAACACCCAAAGTTAAAGGAAGAAAGGTTTATTTTGGCTTACAGTTTGCAGAGGTTTCAGTCCAAAGGTGACTGGCTCCAAGGCAGAGTGACCTGGCAGAGGGACATTGCAGAGGAGAAATAGTTCATGGCAGGCTGAAGGCAGCAAAGTAACAAAGTAGCAAATAGCAAGTGATGAGCAAGGACCAGTGAAGCTCTCTCTGTTCCTTGTTTTATGCAGGCTTCCTTAAGGCAGAGAACACTCACACCCTCAATCTTAGTTCCAGTGAATCAATCCCAGTGTCACATTCTTCATTCTGAAGCAGCACACCCACCCTAGATCCAGCCACCTCAGAAAAGCCCCATGTATGCCTCCATGAGGCTTTGGCGGGGGGGACACCTAGATGAAAACCATAACTGTTTTTTTCTCTGTTGAAAATTTCAGAAAAATATATATGACTACTTTTAGACGGAAGGTAACTGAAACCTGAGTGAAACTGGTGATAAGGAGGAGACTTCTGCAACTGTAATTTTTAGTTGAGATTCATGATCAGGTCATGGTTGAGATGAGGTCAGGAAGGGTCTGAGGACCTCATATGTTTGTATCTGCATTTGATTTGGTGTGTGTGTGTGATGTTTTAGAAATCATGATAACTGGGAAAATTATATTGTCCGTTACACACCCTCATGCCATTTTCCCATCCCATATCACTCAGGCTTCTGGCAGAGCTGAAATGCACAAACCATGCTTTGGTGGGAAGGGTGGAACTGGACTGATGACATTTAAAAAAGTTTCCTTGATACTGTATGCTCTGAAACCTCAGAAGGAGGAAACAGCTGTGATAGTAAGGAACTGCAGAGAAAGCAGGACTTGATACGGATGCAGAAAGTTGGGGGAAAGGCTCTCCCCACAGCTGAGACAGCAAATGTAAACACATGCAGTGGAAATGGATGTAAACCAAAGCAGGGAAGAGGTCTGACCAAGGTGATGAGAGTGTATTGACTCTTGGAAAAGAATCTGGGGTCCTTACAGATGGCACCAACTCATGAATGCTTTTAAGATCAAAGAGAGACATCTGCTCTCCCAGACCCAGAGCAATAAACTGAGGCAGGGAGACTTCAGAGCACTGGTTTTGTGTGTGTGTGTGTGTGGCTGTTCTTTGATGACTCTGGTTTTGTAGAGCTGAAAGATTGTAAAGTTTAAAAGTTAAGAGACCCATTTCCCAAAAATATCCACAAAAAATAATCAATTTTAGACTCCAGTCTTTCAAAGAATACAACAGATGTGTAGATCCAATCCCCCTGCTAAAACAGTAAATGATTTTCTTGGAGGGTAGGATAATTCACATTTATTTTCTTCTTTGTAGTGTATTACCCCTCAGGCATATCCACCATCACATTATGATGGGAACAGAAAGAATTATTTATTCTGGGAATCTTGCCCAGTTTCCCAGTAGATCATTTTCATTTCAGTGCTTGATTTATGGACTTGTGTAAGTAGAGGGTCCTGGCTGTCCATTTCCACAAGTCTCCTTTTTCTAGGTCCTGCTCCTTCTTCTCCCATGGTCGGGAAGTAAAGTAGTTGTGGAAACATCCTTACCAGCTGTGGAATTTTTTTCTCCATCTGTTGCTCAGTTTGACATCTGAGTTTCTATAATGAGCAAATGGATTGAGGGACAAAGGATTAGGATGCTTTTGGTTGCAAGTGACAGAAGTAGAGACACACTTACACGCAGAGGTGAGTTTACTGACATGCATAACTCATGAGTTCAGGAGTTAGCCTCAGGCACAGTCAGGGAGCAGACAGCTTCAGCAGGACTCGGTCTTACAGCCTGG
>RJWT010023219.1:0-16864 GCA_004365215.1 Cuniculus paca | reverse complement strand
GCAAGGTTGTGAGTTCAATCCTTGGTGCCGCAAATAAAAAAATAAATAAATAAGACACAGATAAAAAAATAGCAGACCATAGGAAAACGAGGGAAACCATGAATGAAGAATGTAAGAGAGATTTTGAATGCAAGAAACAGATTCAAAGAGATATCCAGGAAATTAAAAACTCCACTGAAAGCTGACAAAACCACTTGAAAGAAACTGAAGACTCAAACCTTGAAGACAGGTTTGCAGCTTGTGATCATGAAAAGAAAGATCTCTTAAAATTAACAATGACTCAGGAAGTAATAATTCAATGGCTGCAAGACAATTAAAAGAAGCATAACTTAAGAATTAAAAATGTGAGTGAAAAAGCAGGGGTCAAGAAAAATGACATCAGGACTCTATTTAGAGAAATAATTTCAGAGAACTTCCCAAGCATGGAAAAAGAAAGTGACATTCAAATAAGAGAGGCGTATAGAACTCCAGCTAGTCATAATCAAAACAAATCTACACCCAGACATATAATAATCAAGATCCCAGAAATTCAACTCAAGAACAGAATATTAAAAGCTATTAGAGAAAAGAAACAGATCACCTATAAAGGAAAACTCATCAGAATCACAGCAGACTTCTCAACACAAACCATCAAGTCAAGAAAAGGCTGGAGTGAAGTATTGCAAGTCCTGAAAGAAAACAACTTCCAACCCAGACTGATGTACCCTGCAAAACTTTCCTTCAAAATTAATGGAGAAACAAGATACTTCCATGACAAAGAACAACTCAAGGAACTCATGACCACCAAACCAACCCTACAAAGAATACTAAAGGACATTCTAGAGAGAGACAAAAAAGACCATGGTCTCAGAAACAATGGTAGAAGGGGACCATCAAGTAGGGCCAGTTGATTGAATGGAGAGGAAAACTAGGGAGCCAGTGGCAGGAAAATAGCATGGCAGAGACAATGCAGTGCAAGAGGGCCTTAAGGCACCAATAGAAAGAAACACAGGCAGGGTGGATCAGGAGACAGGATCCATCAATATGCTCTATACAAGAAACACATTTAACTAGAAAGAAAATTCATAGACTGAAAGTCAAAGGAGAGAGAACAATGCCCTATGTGACAGGGAGCCAGAAAAAAAGTAGAGGTAGCTTGCCAATCAACTGCAGAATGGATAAGAAAGACATGGCATTTTATGGGTAGAAACCTACTCAGCTATAAAGGAAGATAACCTCAAGGCTCTTGTAGGTGAATAGAGGCAACTTGAGATCATGCTCATGGATGAAATGGTTCAGAGTCACATGGGTGAATTTCGTGTTTTCTCCCTAGTATAACAAACTAAAGGAGTTAGTGGGATCCAAAATGCACAATACATATTGGGAAAGTCAAAGGGGAGGAATTATCTAAAAAGGGAAGGAAGTGGCCACTATTAATCTATTATCATGATTTGAAACTCACATTGTCTTCATTGTTCTGATTAGTTTCATTTTATTCTGTTTTGTCTGATTTTATTATACTTGATTGCATGGACAGCTATTTCAAAGATAACAAAATATATAATTGCAGCCATCAAGAATTTCCAATTATCTTGTTTAGAAACCCTGTATTGCTTTCATTGTTTTGTTTTGATTGATTTTACTCTATTCTGTGTTGTTTGATTGTAATATGTCTGAAGGTGTAGGCAACTCCTCTGAAGATAACAAGAAGCATTATGGTAGCCACTGCTGTTTTACTAGTATCTTGAAGTTCTGTATTCCTTACATTGTTCTGCTTTGTTTTGTTTTGTTTTTGTTTTTGTTTTTGTTTTATTGGTTTTATTTGGTTGTATTTTGTTTGATTTTGTTTATCCCTGATGGTATGGGCAGTTATATTGCAGATAACAAGAGGCATTATGGTAGCCATTATTGATTGCTTTATACCCTGTTTAGAAGTCATGTACCGTGTTCATTGTTTTGTTGTGATTGAATCCACTCTGTTTTATTTTGTTTGGCTGCATTCTTTTCAAAATAAAAAATAAATCAATAAATAAATCATATTTTACCTCAATAGTTATCATCACAGTCTGTGTTTCTCCAGATCAGCTGGTCGCTTATGGGGTGGGTGTGGAGCATTGGCTCTTCTTGTTTCCCAGCCTGTGCACTGGATGGGGCTGGTATCTGACTCTCCCCCAGCAGCCCATGCATGGTGCTGATTTGCAGGCAGGGCTTGCTTCTTGGTGACTTCTTGTTCTCTTCCCCCACAGTTCACAAATTTGTTTGTAACTTTTAGAATGGAAGTGTTTACCTCATGTCATTGTAAGTTGGAAGTGTTTAACTTTCTTGTCATTTGTACAGGGGCTCACAGCTAAGAATTTGCCTTAAATCTCAGAAGAGACTTTGGACTTGGACTTTTCAGCAATGCTGAAACTGTTAGGACTTTGGCAACTTTTGGAGCTGGACTAAATGTCTTTTGCATAAAGGATGTGCATCAGTCTTTGGGCAGCCAGGGGCAGAATGTTATGTTTTGTGTTTGGATGTCCCCCTGAAACCTCACACAGTTATGGTGGTAGGCTTCTAGAAATTGTGACTGACTCATGGCCCAATGCTAGGATTATGGGTGTAAGTGCTACACCCACCCTGGGGAGGTAGCCTATATACAATATAAGGGACAAAAAGGAGTCTTCTTTGCATGTGCCTCCCTTTTTGCTCGTATTGCTCTTGCTGTCTTCCACCACCATAAACTGTTGCCCTCTGTCACACCACCTGGAGCCTTGGAGCCAGCTGATTATGGACTGAAACCTTCACAAACTAAATAAAACATTTCTTCCTTTAACTTTGGGTGTTGGGTATTTTGTCTCAGCAACAAGAGAAAAGTAATCAAGACACTCAGAGATAGCAAATCAGAGTAAAGATTAAAATTTACATATACTTCAGTTGAATGCCCAAGGAAACTTCCTGGGAGTTTGTTTTGTTGCCTTACCATTTTAACTTTAAAATATGTATGGAAAGGTAGAAGAAGAAATAGAAGATAGGATGGGGCCTTCATATATTAAATTTTTTGACGAGATTGTTCAGCATGAAAAGTGTTTGAAATACAAAGAAAGTCAAATATTGGTCCATGAGTGCATGTATACAGTTCTCATACCTACAATGTTCAAAAAAGCTCTAAGGGTAAGAGAAAAATTAATTCAGAGGAAATCATAAAAATGTTACCCACTTTCCTTTATGGGATATACACAACTCTGGTATGATTCAAACAAAGAGAAGATTTTTCTAACAAGGCAAAAAATTGGATTTGCTCTTTATTTATATTAGAAACTTACATCTATGATTTCAAGTTTACTAAACCATTATTTTTTTAAGACAGTGCAACATGGGAGATCCTACATCTTTTGGCATGTCAAGTAGCCTCTGTAGTTTGGGAGTGGCACACAAGTCTTTTGAGAACTCTGGAGATTAACAGAAATAATCTCTGTATCCTCTATTAGCCACTTTCAGAAGCAAAGCTGTCTATGATCCTTTTCCTGCCCTAATTTGAAACATTAGGTCTAGCCCTAGCAGAGGGATATTTGAATTTAGTCTGGCAGTCCATGAATGGGATAAATGATATTACTTCGGTAGCCCAGGACAATAGCAGTGTTTCTTTTAAGAAAGCTTATTTTCTGCTCAGGAGCACTGAGAAGGTGGTGCTGTGTAGTGTTGAGGGTGATAAGCTTTGCGAGTTTACCTCCATCTCCATCTCTTTCTAATGGTGGGAGTGTGGATAAGCCATTCAATTTTTCCATTCCTTCTTCTACTTATTTATAAAAGGGACATAATAAAGAATAGTTGTGAGAATTAAAATATTGTCTGTAAAACATGTAAACCAGTTCCTGGCCCACAATAAGTGTTGCCTGTCGTTAATATTGGTAAAGAATTAAAGCATATCTGTTTCGCATTTTCAATATTTTCCTCAAAGATTTTTTTTCTCCTTTCAGCTCTTTAATCATCACTCACAATGTTCCCATTAGACCTCATATTCTGGGTGAATCTATTTGCTGTTATAATTTTTGTCACAATATTTTTAATTTGGTTTTGATTCCAAATTAAGAGCAAGTATTAATTTACATCAAAATGAATTGTGTTGTGTTACAATTATTTTTTTAAACCAACTCAAAGTCAACATTTATTTCCTCTTTGGGATAACTATATCACATTTCTTCTCTAAATTTAGCTAGCTTAAAAGGGGTTGATATATCAAACTATCAAATAGTATAAGGTGCATTATTAACTGACACCTTATTTGAAAACCTTACTATCTGCTTTGCTTCCACTTCTGTACCATATTCTAGTGTCTGGCAGTGTCTGAAGGAGATGGTACTGTGAGACACAACTCCCTAAGTGATGGATGATTGGTTGGTATATAATGCACAGCACAGTTTACTTTTTCAAGTTTGCAATGTTCAAACATGTGTTAAGTCATCTATTAAAAATATAGAATGCAGTGACAGAAATAACCAGATGCCCTGTAACAAGATGCCACAGAGAAAACTTGGGAAAAGGGAATAATTATGTTTTACTCTCTTTGTGTAATAAAATACTACTTGTACCCTGAAGTTTCACTTCCATTTGTATACAATGTATTATTTTTTAAAAGACACTTCCAGAATTCTAGGGAAAAATTCCATAAAATCTCAAACAATCATAATCATAAAAAATTAGCACTACAATTTTTTTCCAGGGCATTTTTAAAAGAAAGAAAAAAAATTGATTTGGTAAGCTCAGAAATACATATGTGAAAGAAGAATGATTTCTAGTTATAAAGGAACCAAAAATGTTTCCTCACTTATGGTACGTCTGGTGGATTTTTGTTGACAATTATTTTTTCAATGTGTAACCTTATATCAACACTTGTTTTTGGTTAAGTATCTACATTTTATTTCTTCTTGTGTTGGGAGTAAAGTTTTTCTCCCTGATCTTATTGTAAACTTTCTGTGACTTGAAAACCGGTCTCCTTATAACCTGGTGTTGTCTTTGACAGGAATGCATCGCCTCTGCCTTGCCTTCACGTTGGCCATTATTTGATCACTTATTCATTAAACAAACTGTTCCTGTCTTCCTATTTGTCAGAATTTACTTCTGAAAGCAGCACAGAATAGTAGTTCAAATTCCATCTCTCCCCCAACATTGGGCTAGTAAACGTTTAAGGCTAAAACATGTTTCCTCAACCATTAAAGGGGAATAAAAGCAGTTATACTGTGTTTTCTGCAGTGCAATTTATAACACCTAAGCTATAGAAGCAACTTAGGAGACCATCAACAGGTGAATGGATAAAAAAACACATTATATATACATAATGCAATGTAAATTATACTTTCTTCCATAAAGAATGGACTCGTGTCATTTGCAGGAAAACAGATGAAACTGGAGATCATCAAGTTAAACTAAATAAACCAGACTCATAAAGTCTTATATTGGATATTTTCTGTCATAGGTGAAATCTAAAACAATTAAAATAACAAAAGAGAGCATACAAATTGGAAGGGAGACTATCAGAAAAGAAGGGGATCAAAGGTAAGAAGAAGGAAAAGGTTGACAATGGGGAAAGGGGTAAAATAATCAAAGTATATTATATGCATGTACAAATATGACAAAGCAAAACTCACTTTCTGTATAGCCAAAACAAATTTTTAAAAAGCATGCATCATGGAGAAATATGAAAATGAAATTAAATCAGGTATTAATACAATGCAGTTACATTTTCAACAAATCTTAGCTGCCAGTATTAATATAGGCCACTTTCTATCCTCCAAGGCCAAGTTTATGCTCAATTTCTCCACAAAATCCTTTCCATTACTGGAACACTCATAGATCTCCTTCTCACATCCCAAAGGCATTAAAATCCAGTTTTAATCACATGATACCAACAATGATAATAAAACAAAAGATTTCATTATAGACTGCCTGCACTTTTGAATTTTTTCAACTAGAAAATAACTAGAAGCACAGAGGAAGATCAGCAGGATAAAGCAGCAGAGAAACATAGACCAGGTGAGGTGACCTAGAAACAGAAATCAATTCTGAGATGATAAGGACAACCTGAAAAAAGAGGGGGCTTTTTTCCTTCTACCTACAAGGAATGAGGGAGCACCAGCAGGAAAGTTTGGAGGATCTGAAAAGCAGTAGGAAATAGGGAAGAGTCCCAGCCAGGCATCAAAGGCAGCAACAAAAAGCACACTGTGTGCTTAGTACACAGGAAGCTACCTGTCCAACTTATCTGGAGCCAGTACCCAGAGGGTAGCAGTAAGAGAGATGGACAGAAAGAAAGCTAGGATCTCAGCTGGCAAAAAATAAAGCACAACATGTGAACTCAGCTTAAAGTATTTTCCAAAAGAGACCTCTGGAAAAAGATCTGTAGAGATCTTTCCATGCCTGACATTTTATTCCAAGTTGCACAGAAAAACTAGCATTTGAAAAGTTACAAAATACATGTTCTAAGGTTTTTGTCTCTCGTTTTTGCATCTTGTGCCCAGACACTGTGACACAGCCCACTCCTTCCCATATAAAGCCACTTCCTCAAATCTGTCATTTAGATTATAGTATAAACTAATTCAAAAATTCTAAAGTTGAACTTGACTTTCCATGTCATCATGAAGGCATGTTTGTCAAGACAAAAGGATAGAACATATTATGTATTGGTTTACTAACTTCACATGGAGTATTTTATATATTTAAATATATAATTTAGGGGCCTCCATTTGTAGTCCTGCCAAGACCTCAGAAATATGAGGGACAGGCTGAGCGCTGCAGAAACGTTCACAAGTTCTGATCCTGGGATAAAGCCTGCTCGCCTCAGTCTGATGCTCCCTACTTGCTTTGGAACAGTCTGGCCACTGTGTCTCAGCAGCCAAGGAGGAGCAGAGATTCACAGTGACTGATCACTTGGGGTACGAGCTGAAATTAGTGTTCATTTTTTTTTACACAAGATAGGTAAGATACTTATACAGATAGTTTCTCTTAGTACATTGAAAAGAAAGGTTTGTGCTAATATTTTTTGGATAATATTTCATGCCTATATCTTGTACTCCGCATAACTAGTATGAACATAACAACATGCAATATATTAATTTATTGTCACTCTCCTACCAGTGTGTAGGAAAAGAGCCCCAGCCGGGCAGCAAGGCAGCAACAAAAAAGAAAAAAATTAGTGTTCATTGTTAGCTCTGCAACACTACATACACTGGGACCCCAGTAACTCAAAATTGAGTTTTCATTGTCATATCGAGCTGTGGTTCCACTGAACATCACAGTAACAATAGTTTTCAAGCAAACATTGACATTGCTGATGCAGGTAATAATAATGTAGAAAAGGAAGAAGGTTCTGTAAGCCTTTTATCTACATATGTGCTGGGCTCAGTATGTCTTGCCTTACTGCATACCTTTATTTTTATGGATGAGAATTATTTTGAAGTCATGAGTTTTATTATACCCAATAAATGAAGTTTCTGGGATATCTCCCTGATGGCTACAAGGTGAAATAAAAGAAGGCTAGTGCTTGGAAAATAGTTGAATGAGTTTGGCAGCTTACTTTCTGAGAGATGGCTTTGAAATAAAGAAATAACTGCCTCTCCATCCTCACTATAAGACAACCACCTTCATGAGAAAAAAAAAAAAGAGCACAATTCCACTACAGGGCAGGAAATGAAGAATAGCTTTTTACTAGAAATGATGCAAGGAGTTCTTTATGTTGGCAGCATGCAATTTCCCAAAATAAAAGCTGGCCAGAATCAGTTTAATTACCTGGGAATAAATAGGTGACATTTTTACTCACCGAGAGTGTTCAAAGAAGACTCTCCAAGTCGCAAAAAACAAATGCCAAAGAGGTCTTGTCAAGACTGTGGAATTTGTTCACCTTATTATGGAAATAATGAAACTGACACAATTAAGGTTATTTGAAAATTTGGCTTTTTCAGATACTGGAAAATGCTGTTTAACATGGACAATTTGATTATCTTAATAATGTTGAAGTTTTATTTAACGTTTTAGATATCCATAAGTTTTGTATTTCCTTTTCTTTCTTTAAAATAATCCTTTTCTTGCTGTTTATACTATCAACATTAAGCCAGATGCTATATTTGAAACAGAGAAATTGTGGTAGTGCTCAATATTTTTACATTTTAATTGTCAAGTGAACTAAGTTGATTTACAGAGTCATATGTTCTGCACATACTGAGTAGCACAAACACATTAAAAATTAATTTTTCAACTTTATCTACACACCCTTCTGTGTTCTCATGCCCGTGAGAGTGCATTTGTAGTTCAGAGGTCCTGTCCCAGACATTTACAGACAGGCATGCTGCCTGAAGGAATATCTAATATGCGGTCTGGTTTCTAGGCACCTTGCTAGAACCATGGACCTTATTATTGAAATCAGAAGTTTATTCCTTTATTACAAAGTTAGTGCTGTGAAAAGCTCAATATTTTAAACCCAGTGAGCATTGTTAATGTAATTATTATCAAAGCTCCGTGATTCAAGGGATCAGAGAGCACTAAAAATTAAAAGGCAATAAATGTGTTGAGTGTTCACCTTTAAAATGGTTTCTAAAGAAAGATTTGAAAAAATAAAATGACATACAATATACTAAGTTGAAAAGGTGTTTAAATTGTTCAGTATTCTGAACTTTCCTGAAGAAATACTGTGCTTACTATTGTTAAACGAGGCTTAAATTCAATTGATTTTCAGGTTCTCCAAATAATATTGCTAGCAGATGAAGACAATATAAGGCCTCCACATATATCTTTTAAAGAAACCAAAAGTATTAACTTGACCACAATTTTTAAAAATAACCATACCCTTGATATGCCAGCATTTTACTAATTTGGAAGCCCGAGAACAAATAACCTTCTGATTTTTGGTGAAATGTTCACTCCCCAGCTTGTCAACAAACTCCTCATGAGACAGAGTCCTTTTTACTCTCACTTCCAGCCCTGCCTTGTCTCAGCATGGGACATCTTGCATGGCCCAGGAGTTTCAAGGAGTCCTGGAAGCTGTGAGTGTCAGGTGTGCTTAAGTATGATCCTGGGCGTAGAAGCTTTTGTTTTTGTCTTTGTGCAGAGATAATGGTTTACATTAGATTGATTGTATGCAGGCAGAGAAGGATATCTTGTGCAACAATTCTGAGGCATGCTGAAAGATAAAAATCCCATTTGCTGCATTTTATATTGGTGGTCTCTGACGTGGGCAATGCAGGCCTGCAGAGTCCTTGTAAATCACAGATATAATGAGGCCCAGATAGCAGCTCACTTAACTGTTGAATGAAGTAAGTGTTTCTTTACTTCAGCATATTTGTTATCTAAAGCCTTACGATATGAGGTTGAAAGGTGTCTTTCATTTATATTTTTGCATTCAGACTAGATAGCTGGATACTTGTGTGACATTCCTAGCATTGCAGAGCAAGATATTAAGAGATGTTTAACTTACTTGCTTTTATTTAATTTTAATGCTGATCTCTCTGGAGGGCCATTAGTACTAAAAATGAACAGCTTTCCAACTTCTTTCTCTCTCATTTTTGCCACCAGACTCTGGGTAAAAAACAAAGGCAACCCCTTGGTAGCTAATCAACATAATTCTTTAACTGGAGACTGGGCTCTAGGATAGAAAAGCAATATAGTTCCAGGAAGCAAGAACAAATCCAGACCCAATAATCCTGCGTGAGTGGAACATAAGCCTCACGAGAGAAAACACCTTTGCTTCTAATGTTTCATTAATCCCAGCTTTATAGGCAGCAGTTTATTTTATGCCTAATAGAGCTATTTCCAAGTGTTTTATAATATGATGCATTTTGATATCTAGAAGATGAATGGTAATTTCAGTTTTATAAGTAGAGAAACAGGGGCAAGGCAGGATTACAAGAACCTTGGTGTTAGAGTCACAAGCAGAGCTGTTCTCTATTTGTGCCATAAACACATGTGCACATACAAACACACAAGCACACACATTCTCACACTCATATGAATGTACATACTCATATATATATGCCCATATGTGCACACATTCATACAGATATACAACAGACACACATACACTCACTGTGTATATGCACACATATACAGTAGCAAGCATGAATATCTAAAAGAAAACTTTCTATTACACTAGTTAGAAGAAAAATAATCTGGTTTATGAAATTTTTGTAATAATGTTACTTAATATTTTATTTTCAAGCCTGATCAGTAATGCCATCAAGCTAAAAGAAACCATTTATTTTATATATAATAAAGTATATTTAGTATCATATAATAAATGGTTTCTTTTAGCTTGATAAATACATATATATGTATACATATACTTGCAGAAATACTGAGGAAGTTTATTTTAATGAAGACACAAACACATTTTTGAATGATCTTTGCAAACACTAAAACACTTCGAAGCAACTCCTCAGCCAAGGGCTTGGCATATGTATGCAGTTAATAAACATCTCAATATTTTAAAAAAATCTATTGAAAAATATAGACTTTAAATTAAACATGAAAGCCTGAATACATATGTTTATCTCTGTTCTCTCCTGTGTGTGCACTAGAATGAGAGTAAAGAAAACAAAAACATCAATAATAAAAAAGTATAAATTTAGGGATGAAGAAAATATTAGAGACGAAAGCAATGACAGAGACAAAAAATGGAAGAAGGAAGTCAGAAGTAACAGTGAAAACTGATTATGGAGAGAAGAACCCAGACACCTATACGCCCATGGAAGTGAAGTCACGACCTAAGCAGTATCTGCCACTGAGCTGGGTAAAGGGCCAGGCAGGAATTGGAAGTTCCAGGTACCATGAAAGCAAAGTCGAGGCAGAAGGAAACACAGCATGACTGCTTAAAAATCTGTATGGGAAAAAATGAGATCTTCCAAGTCCTTTCTGTCATCCAGGAAGCTAAAGTTTATTCTCTCGAGAAGTCTCCCACATGGAAGACAAATATATAAGCAAGGAAAAGTCAGCAAGTGATGGGAAGTAACAGAACAATCAGTGTAGAAAGCCAAGACAATTATAAAACATTAATATTTGTAGATAAGATAATGTAGCTATAAAGCAATAGAAACTTATGGAAAAATAATAAGGATCATTCAGGGAAGAATAAAATCATTGACATTTAAAACATATTAAAATAAAGGTTTCAATAGAAGAGCTGCCAAGTGAAATTGAGGAAATTTCCCAAAATTAAAACAAAAAGATGGAAACCAGGAAGAAAAAGATGAGAAAATTAGAAATTTTGCTACAGGAGGGTTAGAAAGCATACGTCATTAAGATGTATCAGTTGGCCTGATATGTAGCTAATAGGAATTCCAGAAAGAACACAGAGAAAACTAAAGTAAATAACCAAAAATAATACAAGAAAACTTTTCATATTAAAGGATATGATCTCTAGGTTTAAAAGATCGATATTTTTTATTTTAATGTTTCTATTGCAAAACTAATACACATTTATAAAATTTAGAAAATACAGACAAGTCCTCCATCTCCAATATTGTTTTTACTCAGACACAATTTCGCTATAGCTTGTAACATTTTGTTGTATAAATTTTCACTTTTTTTCTAACCATATATAGGTACATGTATATGTTTTCTAAAACTTGGGTAATATTCTAGTTAATTACACCATGTACATCTTTACATTAATAATTTTACCATATCATTTTGGAGCTGAATATGGTGGTGCATACCTGTTAGTCCAGCAGGTTGGGAAGCAGAGACAAAGGATCATATATTTGAGGGCAGACTGGGCAGCCTGGTGACTTAGCAAGATCCTGGTTCAGAATAAAAAACAAAAACAGGGCTGAAGATGTAGCTCAGTAGGAAAGCCCTAGGTTTAGTCCCCAGTATCACTAAGTAAATGATGATTAAAAAAGCCATATTCAGGCATATTTTCATGAAGTAACTGGAGTAGTTATGTATTGAGAGATTCTAAAAACTTTTAGAAAGATAAAATAAAACAACTTGATAGAGAAAAAAAAGCAAGCATAAGTAAGACTACACACAGAGAAGAGGACATCAGTGGTATCAGACTTCTTAAAAACAAAAAACAAAAAATCTTCTATGTGACTAGAAAAAAAAGAAATGTTTTCAAATTTTGAGATTTAAAAGAAAGATAATTTTCAACCTCTATTTCTACATACAACCAAACTATTAAGTGAACATATAGAATAAAAATTCAAAGTTTAAAGAAATTCCTCTGTTCCACGTTTTCTTAGAAGACTATAATAAAGAGAATAATAAAACCTTACATAAAATTTGCTGCTTCTAAGTTGTGCTCCAAGTACTGTATTTCTGTGAAGCGAGTGCTATTATTATGAAACTGAGGCAAAGGAACTGTAATTCTTGCCCATGGTCATGCTGGCAAGTAAATGAGAAGATGGGATATGAACTCTAACAGCCCGTTCCAGAATCAGTGCTGTCATTGTCCTGTTACCGCTCCACTTCTGCCCTCCACAAGGGCAGAAAGCAGAGGGCATCAAGGTACCTGAGGTCTCTTAACTGGATCCGTCAGTTGGGTACAGTACACCTAGTGGAAAAGTGAAAAACTCAATGGGCAAAAGTTATGCAATTATTTTGGAATGTGTAGAAAAGTTGTGTGTGTGAAGGTGAGGGGGTATTGTATGTTGAGAGAAACTATAATCAAATTGTCATCTTTCAGAGCATAGAAGGGATAGATAGTGTCTCAAAAACTGCAATTAATTCATCTCTGCCTAGCACATGGAAAAAATGTGATAAATATGAATAAAGAAATGAACATTCTATGTATTTCTCTTGCAGTATTTTCATTTGTATTTTGTATGGCTCTATAGAAAAAAAACTTTCATCTATCTTTTATGAGCTATGTATGTAGAAATGTTTATGGCAATTTTAAGTAAAAATAAAAAATTTGCATCACAGCATGATATCACAGTCCATTTTTGAAAGAAAATATGTATGTGCATGATATATATTTACACATACACAGTATTTTATCTGTAGAATTGAATGTCTATAAAGTAAATTCTAGGGTGCTATCAGAAGAAAATGAGACTCGGAAGATGTTAACTTTTTATTTGACTTTCTATTGTATTTTCTAGAATTTAGTATTGAGTAGTTGTTATTTTCACAATTAAATATTTAAATTGTCATTATATTTGATATTTTCTTTAATTTTTAAGGCTTGAAATTCTTATGATAGGTATTCTCGAAACCTTGAGTTTAACATTGCTGCAGCCAACTATAAAAATCTGTCAATCTTCAGTCTCAAATAGACTCCAGAAGGCAAGCTATTGCTGTCAGAGCGGTCACTCACTTAAAGACCCTGAAAGCTACGGGTTGAGGCAGAACTGCTGGCATTCTGGACACAGAAGCTGATACATTAGGAAGCTGCTTCATTGGCAGCCACCAAAACAATGCAATCTTAACATGCCCACATTTCCCCAGTTTCCAAGTCTATAGATGTGAGCATGCCAAGCAACCAAGGATGGCAATAAAACCTGAATAGATCTCTTTGTATGTCACCCTGTAGTGCCAGTGTAGATGTGTAAGAGAGCCAAAAGGTAGCATGGCTTTCTCATTCCCATCCAGAAACTTTAGGAAGATTCCCAGACACACATATCCTTTGTATTATCTAAAATCCTGGGTGGGCTTTTTCACCAAAGAAACATTTCATGGGAAGGGGAAAGGCTTACCAAGACTCTAAACCTTTCACTTCCTATATTTGTTTTTGAATATATTTATACCAATTTCCAGGTAGAGTTTCATTCAGTCTTTCCTTTCTCAAAAATTTGATGGAAGAGGAGAGGTAAAACCAAGGGGACTTGGCCCTCATACACACCTCATGCTGGGATGGGATTTGGGGAGACTTTGTTTAGGCAGTGTCTTTGACTAGGCATATGGTTGATTATGTACACACAGAGTGGGGAATTGAGAGCATCACTGATCCTTTAATGGGAAAAGCTTCAAATAAGCATAGTTTTTCACTCTCGTTATGCCAAGGACTAGAATAATAAATACAGATAGGAGGTAGACTCATACTTCAAATAATTTGTTGAAACTATGTTCACAAACTCAGCCTGTTTCTATTTGTGCAGTTGTTAACCATAAGGACAGTTGTAACCCTTGCTGGGTCTTGGACAAGTGCCTTGCCAATCACTCCTCACATTATCCCAACCTTGTTGACTAAAATTAGTTCACACTGCCCAAGTGTTCAAACTATGATCGATTGTCTCAACTTTCAGGGCAGAACCTTAACTTTGGTTGGCAAATCAAATGGCAACTATCTGGTTGGGAGGGCAAAGGGTGTACTGTGTTTGTATCTTATGACATAAACAATATTGTAAAGAAAAGAACAGATTAACCAGAATAAAAATAAACTGAAAAAATATACCACACCAACCAGAAAGACCATTGCTTAAGTTTGTGAATAAGATGTTTAATAAAACAATTTTTTAAAATGTATGTACTAATAATTCTTCATGTATTGTTTAGGTGAAAATCCTTTAAAAGACATCAAAATTATGTTCATGTCTTAAACTTTCGCTAGCAGTTCTTTTGGAAATAACCTAAGGTGTGTGACATAAAAAGCTGAATCCACCAACAAACAAGTTTTACAGATGTGAAATCTTGCATAAATCATGTTTAGAATAAATAATATCAAGCCCCTATATATTTGCATTAATGGTCTGGTACGATATTTGAGTACTAGATGAAAAAACTCAATGAATGGATTTTATACTTTAGTATTTCCAAAAATCAGAATTATTTTTCTTTTCTCAACTAAGCCTAGCATCCTAATATCCTGTTCTTTCCTTTCTGGCATTTACACTGATTGCTAAAATTACTTTTCATCAAGGTCACGAGTGAACTATGTCTAAACCAACATTAGTTATGTCTTTTCTTGGCCTCCAGACAGTATCGTATGCACCCCCACCCTATTCGAAGCATTTTCCACAGTTGCTTTCTATGATATTTTAATTGCTGGGTTTTCCTCACAGTCCTTTCACTTTATGATTATCATAATTTTTTTGGCTTTCCTTTCTTTTCCATAACTCTAACCTGGGACTGTTCCAGGAACTTGAACTCCAACTTCGCTCTGTAACTTTCTCCCCATACCCAGCCTATACCTCTACATGAGTGACCACAAAATCCTGTGTTCAGGTTGACCCATCTCTTTGGCTCTAGATTCATATATCCAGAAGCTCCCTCAAAACTCTAATTTTCACTGCACTTAACATGGGTCATACAAAACTGTTGATTCTCATTATTCTTCCCTAATTCATGGCCTCCAGATCATCTCCATTTTAATAGTGACATACTATCCATATAATATTGAGGCTGAAAAATGAAGGAGTAATCTTTATTTCTCCTTCATCTCTTGCATTCCATCACCAATCCCTTAACCAGTTCTCTTGACAGTCCTTCTGACACACAGCCTGACTGTGACCATTGCATAACCCTCTTCACTGCTATCACCTTAGCCTAAATTATTCTCAGCTCTCAGCACAGCATCCTGGCATCCTATCTTGCTATCTCCATTTTGGCTGTCTACTGTGCATTCTTTAATAGAGGTCAAGTGAACTCTGGGAGCATAACCCAGACCTTGATATTACCCTGGCTAAGACTTTCCAATGCCTTCTGTCTGTAGCAGAATAAAATTCATCTTCTTTAAGGTGGTTTAAAAGACCCTTTGTGTGTGATCTGACTTCCTCCTCCCCTTGTCCCAGCTATATTGATCTCTTTTCTGCTCTTCAAACATATCAGACTTTTTCTGGCCTAGAAGCTTGCACATGCAATTCCTCCTTCTCAGTAAACTTTTCTCCCTAACATCTGAGTCCTTGCAGACTCACAGGGCCATTAGGAGAGTTAAATAATTTAATACAGCTGGTCATCCATATCTCCTGGCTAAGCACCTATGGATTCAACCAACCACAGATTAAACATTAAATTAGACCTAAGAAAGTTGAATCTGTGCTAAACATGTGGATTTTGTTGTAATTGCCTAACAATATAATAAAACAACTATTTACATTGTATTAGGCATTATACATAATCTAGAAATGATTTGAAGTATACAAGAGTATGGGTACAGATTATATGTAAGTACTATGCCATTTTATATAAAGGTGTCAAGTATTTGGTATCCAGATCCTTAAACAAATTTCCTTTGGCTACGGAGAATGACTGTACATGAAAAGTGAATAGAATGGAACTGGCAGGCATGTGTAATTCTTGTTGTTTTGTCCATTGTTGTTCTTTCAAGTATCAACTGAATACTATCTCAGAATGCCTCAGAGAAAGCAGCCCCACTGGCCTGGCTCACAGGTCCTCTCTGTCATGTTACTCTGTTTTATTACTTCACCTCTAAAGAGGACTACCTAAATGTACCAGACGTGTTGCTGTCCACCAGAAGGTAAGCTCCATGAGGACAGAGAGCTGTCAGCCTCCTACATTGCCAGTGCCTAACATAGTGCTTAACAGGTAGCATGTAATAAATGATTGCTAAGAAGAATAATTCATTGGAGTGGATGAAACAAGTCTGCCTTACATTAAAAGGCGAGATTTCGTTACTGTTCAATAAGTTAAACCCACTTTCAAAATGTTTTGATTTAGAGGGGAGAGCATCATGGGACTAGAGGCAACAACTCTGGCAAGATGCTCAGAAGCTGCTCACCCAAGTTGCCAGATACTTGAATGCAGGGGGCAACAAAAGTCAACTGTGGGAAGGCAACTTGAAAAAGAATCCCATTAGATGAAATCCCATTACAGGGGTGTTTATAATAAGAAGCAGGGCTGTTTCTGGATCCTGGCACTGCTTGCAGCCCAGTCCAGCAAACATGCCGTCTCAGGAAAAGTTCATATCCCCTTGAGGGAAGAAACGGAATGCAGCAATTGCTGCTGAGCTGCCTCGGCTCCC
>RJWT010023218.1:0-16905 GCA_004365215.1 Cuniculus paca | reverse complement strand
GTGCAGGGAAAAGGGCTCCAGGGTGGTGAATGGGAAGTGCAGGGGATGCTTAATGAGTATTTCTCAGTCCTCAGATTGCTGCGGGCTATGAAATGTGTGGTCACAGGAGACAGGCAAGAAAGGCCCTTGTTGCTCTTCAGAGAATTTCTTGGTATAGCGAAGGCAACAGACAACACCCAAAGACGTGGATGTCTTCAAGATAGGGAGTAATGGTCTTTGTGTTTATATCTACTGTTGGGAAGAAATAGAAAGCATAATACATCATTGTGCCAGGTGTGGTGGTGCCCACCTGTCATCCCAGCACTTGGGAGGCTGAGGCAGGAGGATTGTTGCCAGGTTGTACCAGCCTGGGCTACAAAGTGAGCTCAAGGCCAGTCTGAAGTGCATAGTGAGACCCTGTCTCAAAAACACAAACAAAACAAAAAAAATTATTGTGCACCGATTGACAATCTGAATATTACCATTCATTTCACCATCACCATATCTGTTTCCTTTTTTAAATGTTGCATCATTTAGGAGAAATCTTCTATTGAGCAATGGTGCAGCTCAGACTCTGGGACGTTACCCTCTTCACAAACTAAAAACTTGTGTCAACAACCTGTTAGCACACATATTATTCTTTATGGCTTTCTTTTTTTTGTTGATACTAGTAACATAATTAAAGAAATACCTTTCTCCTCTTATGCAGAGACATAATGGGTTTTTCATGTTGTGAAGATTTACTAGTTGGCTTATTTTGCTAATTTCTTTCATGAATAGGCTAGTGCCCTCAAATATTATGTTTTACTTATGACTTTATTGCTGTCTGTCCATCACACAATTTTTTTTTTGAGCCAGGGTCTCATTATATAGCCCAGGTTGGGCCTGAAGTCACTATGTAGCCCTGGCTGCCCTCAAACTCGCAAGGATCCTCCTGCCTCAGTCTTCTGAGTGCTGGGATTACAGTTGTGCACCACCAGGCCTGGATATCACGGGGTTTTTTTTTTTTTTTTTTTTTTTGCAGTACTAGGAATTGAACCCAGGGCCTTCACACTGAGCTATGTCTCCATGCTTTTTTTTCATAACAAGATCCCATTAGGTCACTAAGTTCCCCAGCTGGGCTTGTACTTTGATCATCCTGCCTCAGCCTCTCACAGTGCTCAGATTACAGGTATGTGCTACCATGCCCAGTTCCACAAAGGTTTCTTAAAGTACATAAAACTAAGACACAACCAGCTGAGGAAACATAAGCTATCGAGAAGACCCTTTCTGGTAGCTCAGTATTTATGTCTGGACTCCAACGGAGGACCAGCTCCACCTCAGGATGAGGTTATAGAACAGAACGTTGTTGTGTTGTGTTTTGAGACAGGGTCTCACTGTGTAGCCCAGGCTGGCCTTGAACTCACGGTGGTCTCCAGCCTCAGCCTCTCAATGCTGAGATTACAGGCATGTGCCACCACGCCTGGATTTTGTTTTTTTTTGTTTTTTGTTTTTTTTGAAACAAGGTTTTGCCGCATAGTTCAAGCTGGCCTAGAACTCACTAGGTATTTCAGGCTGACTTCAAACTCACAATCCTCCCGCCTCAGCCTCCTGAGTACTGGGATCACAGCTGTGCACTACCACGCCCCCAGTGCCGTTGTTCCTACGCAGAGGAGTGTCACACCTGTAGTTTATTATTTCAAACTTACACATTTTATGACATTCTCTCGTGAGACCTAGTCAAAAGACCCAAGATCTAATTAACATTGGCTCAGTGTTTCTGTCTCACATGTGGAGACCGCATGCAGAATTATCCTGGTTGAGTCACTCCTCGCAGTTTTACTGACACGACACGACATGGGGAATCTGAGTCTCCTTGTGGCATCAGTCACGGCCAGAACCATCTCTGTCCCTGGCAGGCAATGACCAGTGTCTTGGTCAGCTGAGTGTGACACTTCACATCCTGGGCCCCTCTGGGCTGGAGTTCCTGTCTCCTCGGCGAGTGGCGTCTGCACTGTACATGAGTCCTTCCTGCCCCATCTCTGTGACTCAGCTGAAGGAAAGAGCCTGGGCGCGCGGTACCATGGGGAAGAAGGTCAAAGCAGTGTCATTGTCCCATCCTCTTGGCTCCCACTGCCCGTTGAGGTCATTCTTCCCCTTCCCAGGGACATCTGTGAAGACAGATGTGACCAATAGCTGTGGCTTCAGTAGCCACCACCATGTCACTGTTTGTCTTGTTCTCATGAATGAGTAAGATTTAAACCATCGCCTGAACCAAAAAGACAGTCCCCTCGCTAGTGCACCCCCTGACCCAGGCCCTGTCCCCTCAGGCCCCTTTCCGCATCTGCCTGCCTATCCTCAGCCTCTGCCTTGGACCATTACCCAGACCCCTCACTCTAGAAGCGGCGGCTCAGCTTTCCCTGGCTTACTTTCTCCCAAACGCACTCAGACAAGTGAAGCCTAATTAATGCTGGTTGAACGACTTTGCCTTGTGCATGGACACAGAATTTGGTAGTTGTAGTACTTAAAAGTCAGAACATTCTTTTCTGAAGAGGTCTCAGTGACACATGCTAAGTTACTGCTAATTCATTGTAAGTTTAAACCCCAAAGCTCTGCTTAGGCTGTCCTGCAGCTTCTTATTGCAAATAAAACCAAAATTCTTTGCTGCGGCTTTCAAATTCCAGCATGGCCCGCACTCAAATTCAGCAAATCTGCCTCTCTCCCCAGGCTGCGGCCACACGGTCCTCGTTCCGCTCCCCAAAAGCACCAGCCCCCTCCTTCACACGGGCTGCCCCCCTGCCTGGAACCCTCCTTCCTGACGCCTCGCATGGTTGATTCTAGAAGAGGCAGTCGCCTGCTGGGGGAGAAACCAAGTCCCAAAATCACCCAGTTAGAGACGGAGCCACAGTTTGAGCCCTGACTTTTGGAGTGGGTTGTGTTACAACCCACATACTATATCTTCAACAGGCAATTATTTTAATTGCCTGAGTTATGGAAAAAGATAGGCTGGCTCTTTGTTATTTACAATGCTCATGAAAAACTAAAATGAAATTATATTTTTTCCTTGCTCTCAAATGCTGCTGCTCCACAGAAAGAAAAATTATTCCTTAAGTGAATACTCTTTGCATCCAGAAATTATTTTTGTATTAATAAAATAGACTTCATCTTGACTGCTCTATTTTTAATGGGCTTGAACTGACTTTAAAAATTGAATACTGATTTTTTTTTGAATCAGGGAGAATATATGTAGAACAATTTGCTAGGCGGTCAATGGGTTTATGTTCCTTTGAACGAAATTAATTTTTAAATGAATGTCTTAAGTCCTCTACAAATGTTTCATAATGCCACTCTAAAAGGGAAGAACTATGGTTTATTAGCCAAACATTTTGATTGTCCCTAAAATAAAAATACAGAAATTATATCCTAGGAAGAAAGGCAGTAATAAGACTTTTAAATTAATAACCAAGGCTGGGCATGGTGGTGCACACCTGTAATCCCAGTACTCAGGAGGCGGAGACAGGAGGACTCTATGAGTTCAAGGTGAGCCTGGGTTACAAAGTGAGTTCAAGGTCAGCCTGAATGGCATAGTGAGACCCTGTCTCAAAAAGACCAAAAAAAAATAAATAGTCTTAATTTCCAATGGTTCTATAAAGACCTCTGATATTGTTACTTTTGGGGGATACCAGGGATGGAACCCAATGTTTCACACATGATAGGCCAGAGCCCCACCACTGAGCTATACTCCCAGCCTTATTAGCTCCTTCTCAATCCTGTTGCCAAATATTTAATCTGGAGTTCACATGCGTCCCATTTTTTACTTGCTGGGAGTTTAGCATTCTGCCCTTAGTTCATACTTGTCCCATATAATAAGTCTGTGTCCACATGAGACGTTATTATCTGTGATTAGGAGATCAGGTCCTGCAGGATCCCTGGCTTGAATTAAACTGCTGTCCAGCCAGGGAGCAGCTGTGTGTCTTTAGGAAAGTTAATTAAAATCTCTGGGGTTAAGTGCCCTTTCCCATCAAAAGCCAACAACAACAATAATACCTATTTCATTAGGCCATTGTGAGGTTTGCATAAGAAACCACATATAATAAAGTGGCTGGCCTATGGTGACTGTCCCATAAATAGTGACAATTACCATTACTACGGGGGCAAGCATTAAAAAGCAAAAACAGATTCGTATCGTTAAGTAACTTTCAATTGTAAAAGAGTTGATAATTTGCCTACTGATTTCAGTAAATGACAGAAATTTCTTATGAATCACCCAACTAATCTTCCACTTTGCTTTCACACTGCTTTTAAAAGGTATGCATTAAGCATTTTTGAACTAAAGACATGAACGTGAAATGTCACTGAACCGAACACTCTAATATGATTGATTTTATGTTGTGTGAATTTCACCTCAATAAAAAAGAGAAAGAATGAGTCAAACACCTGTTATGTACAAGGCACATGCTATGCCTAATTTTTTTTTTCATGAAGCGATGGTCTTAATGTTCTTTTCTCTTTCTGGTCAAGAACACCAGATTCAAACAGAGATAGGGAGCACCGTTCACAGACTTCGGGGGAAGACAACAAGAAGTCACCAAGAAGCAAACCCTCCCTGCAAATGGGCACCATGCGCAGGCTGCTGAGGGGAGAGCTAGACCCCAGCTCCTTCTGCCACATGGGCTGGGAAACAAGAAGAGCCAATCCCCACCCCACCCCACCCCCCCCCATAAGCAACCAGCTGACCTGGAGAAACACAGGCTGCCATGATAGCTATTGAGGTAAAATACAATTTTATGCTTGTAGTGTTTAGTGTTTCACTGACTTTGCAGGTCTAAAGCCGGTAGTCTGATCATCTATTCAGAGGATAACAATGTGCAATGTAGCATCTATGGGGATCTCCTTCTGAAGGTGGTGGCCATTGTTAATTCCCTATTGTCTTTTTTTTAAAGTCCTGTATCATTCTTATTGTTTTGTTGGGTTGGGTTTTACTCTGTTTTATCTTGTTTGGTTTTGTTGTATCCAATGGCATGAGCAGCTATTCCAAAGATAATGGGTTATATTATGGTAGCCATTTTGGATTTACTATTATCTCGTTTTGAAGTCCTTTATTGCATTCATTGTTTTGTTTCTATTGGTTCTATTCTGTTCTGTTGTATTTTATTTTTACTATATCTGAAGGTATCTGCAGCTATTTGGAAGACAACAGGAGGCATTATGGTTACCATTGTTGGTTTCCTATTGTTTTGAAGTCCTGTGTCACTTACATTGGTTTATTTTTATTGACTTTATTCTGTTTTATTTTGCTTGGTTTTATTCCCTTTAACATAAAAATAAAAATAAACAGAAGCAGGTAGAAAAATGATAGATAGAAGATAGATACTGTAGATGTTTAGAAAATCTGTCCCCAAGGATAAAAGCTTAAAGACCTCAACACTTTATCCCAGACAGGACTAAGGAGCCCAGGCCAGCCAGAAACACGAGGCAGTGTCAGGCAGCGGTGAGAAAGTGGGGCACAGTTACAAGTAAGGATTTGAGTGGCTGCTTTCAACCAGAAAGCAGAAAGCCAGGACAGGTCCTCTGAGGAAAGCCTGCCGCAGCACCAGGGAGAGCTCCCCGCCAGCGCGCGTCCTGCCGGCCCGGGCAGAAGCGGCCAGGTCCCAGACCCGTGCTCTCCCCGGCGGGCGCGGCCTCCTGCACGCGAGCACCTGCACGCGCGCTCTCTGCGCCGACGCCCAGAGCGTGGTCAGTGGACCGGGACGGGACGTCTGCCAGACCCTGCGTTAGGGAGGCAGAACCGCGCGGATGCCCCGGGTCTAAGAAACCCGAATCTGCACTGCGCAGGCTCCTCGGCTGGTTGCCCTGCACGGTGCAGTCTGGGAAGGGCAGCCTGGACAAGGGACCTCGCTGGAACTCGGCGGAGCTCCAGATGTGGGGTGGCAGCTGCAGTCCCAGTTACTCGGGAGGCTGAGGCAGATGGATCCTTTGAACCCATGAGTTTGAGACCAGCCTGGACAACAAAGTGAACTCTCAAATTAAAAAAAAAGAAGAGAAAAGAAAGAAAGCCCTTGCTTCTTCACTGGATGAGAGATAGTAGTCCTGGTGGTAGGAACCCTGGTTATTGGAAACACTGGGAAAAAAATTCTGGGATTTTGGGCCGTAAAGGAAACCCAATGATGCCCTGTTATTTGGAATTTATGAGGAACATTAATCTGATTATCCATGCCACAAAAAATGGTGGGGATAAATGTGCTAAAAATGGAACAATAGGGGAATGCTCTGTGGGCTGATATTCAGTGTGAAACAATACACAAGTGATATTCAGGTGAAAAGTGTTTATTTTTCCATCAGACTCAGCTGTCCTAATTTAAGAGAGCCTCCCAAAATATCAGCTGCTGTCTAGCATCCCTTGGCTAAGAGTTGTTTAATTGTATTACACAATGAAGTTAATTCTCGTCGCTGCAGAAGGGAGAACAGAGTGTTACCCACCCACACCAGAATGAATGCTGTCCACCTATGCATGGTCACTGTGGCACGACTTGGGGACACCGCGACGAAAGACCTGTCCTGGTCTTGTAAAATTACAAGTGCATAGTGGGGATCACTAGAGTCAACGTAAAAGCTGCCTATCAAGGATACATTTTCTGGTTGCGTTTGCTTTATACATTTCGATTTTCCAGCAAGAACATTTTGCCCTGCCTCTTAGATGGCAGTCCCCGAGGACTGAGTCTCCATTTTCATCTGCAATGGATTTTCTAGGCCATCCTTTCACGGAAACTCTCCGTGAATCAATCACACATCATCAGCCTCTTCCTCTGGGTTCAGCTCTGGACAGGGAGGGTGACTGGGAAGGATCCTGAATCGCGAGACCCAAAGCACACTCGCGGAGTACTAAATTACATGGTCCACACTTGTGCTATAGAAGGTCAGAAAACAATGTAGTGTTTTTGTTTGTTTGTTTGTTTGTTTTTAATGAAAAGAGGAGAGGAAAGCTTAAAATGGGCCCGGAAGAATATGTAGCAAATTAATTCACAGAAGGGAGATTAGGGGACAGCGCTGAGGAGGAAACAAGAGACCAGAGTCCCAAAGGTGAGTTAAATTTAATATCTTACTTTCCACTTTCCTAAGCAAGAAGCATAGTATCTGTTTTGGTTAAATCATAGACTTTTATGGGAATTCAAAGAGATGGTGTTTATAAATGTTTTATAAATTAGCTGGCCCCGGCGACACACGTCTGTAATCCCAGCACTTGGGAGGCTGAGACGGGAGGATTGTTGTGAGTTCGAGACCAGCCTGGACTACAAAGTAAGCTCAAGGCCAGCCTGAATGGCATAGTGAGACCCTGTCGCAAAAAGACAAGGGCCAGGGATTTAGCTCAGTGGCCTAAGTGCCTGCCTGGCAAGCGCGAGGTCATGAGTTTGATCCCTGGTTCTAGAAAAAATAAATAAAAATTAAAAAATGTTTTATAAATTCAAAGTTATTCAAATGATTTCTTCCTGTGGTTGTTGTGGTCTTGCTCTGGCAGTCCTGGTGTGCTCAAGACACTGCCCTAGGCCCTAGGCCAAACTGATGAAATGTTTCAGTCGCCAAACCTACAAGCGGCGATTTAAAAGCAGAATATCAGTTTCTGATTTTGCAACTAAGATTTTTTTTAAAAGTCAAAAGATCCATATCAGTCTTCTGCTTAGGATTTTTGCTTCTTGTAGAGTCAGTGAGTTCAAAAATCGTGTTTCTGGTTGGAAGGAAACGATAACCATGGTAACCGCAGCCGTCACTAGTTGTATAGCAAGGACACAGGCGCTTTGCACACATGGTGGTCAGCGTCTCACAGCAGTCCCACAAGAGGGAACCACTCTGCCTGTCTGTCTGTCTGTGTGACTGTCTATCGTCTTGTCTTTCTTTTCTTCTTTCCTTCTTCCTCCTTTCCACCCATTCTTTCTTTTTCTCATTCTTCTCCTTCCTCTCCTCCTCCTCATTCTTCTTTCCTTCCTTTTTGTACTGAGACTTGAACCCAGAGCCTTCACACTGAGTGACATCCCCGGCCACTTTTTATTTGTTAAGAGACGGTATTGTGAAGTCACTAAGCTTCCCAGGCCGGTCCAAACTTGTGATCCTTCTGCTTCAGCTTCCCAGACTCCTAGGATCACAGGTGGATGCCACCTGGCCCAGATTTCTTTTCTCCCCCTGAGGCTGAACCCAGGGCCCCGCACGTGTTAGGAAAGCCCTCCGCCACTGAGCCACACTCGCAGCTACGGTTTTTCCATGCAAGGTAAGTTCTCTGTCGTTGCTGCTGATGCCTCCTGCTGCTTAGAGCCACCTTAGAACTGCGTCACAGCCCTGACTGTGCCTTGTGGTTATGGAGTTCTTCAGAAAGGCGGGGGAAACCCATCAGCCTGCTGAACGCCTGTGCGGTAAAATAGAATGAATATTTAAAAAAAAAAACTCTAGTGATCATAGAGTACGTTTGACGCTGAGCGTTTGAAGAGGAAACATTGAGAGAATCCAGCAGATCCGAGGTGGGTTGAGAGGGTGGGAGGATTCGAGTCGCTGACTCAGCGTCCACAGCTCCCGGTGGGACTGAATCAGCTCACCCGGCACCCAGCACCCTCCCTCTGGCTCCTCAGCAGACTGAACTCACTCTCTATCTATAGCATCACTCGTTTTGATTTTCCTTTCTCAAATGTATTTCCTAGTGATATAGGACCTCCAAATGATACAGAGAAATATAACCCCCAACCCGCTAGATGTCCAATATGCTGAGTTCATGTTCCCCAAAATCAAAGAATAAATTCTCAGGAACAACAGAGGTTAAGAGTAGGAAATATTTATTGAGGGGGAGGCAGCACCTGAGAGAGACAGGGGGACCCAGACTGTGGGTTGCCAATGAGCGCACCTCTCAAAGGAGGTTTTATAGAGCAAACTCACAAAGTGGGTACAAAATCACAAGGTAGGTACAATGTGGGACAAAACAATGATCAATAAGATTACAAATATACTGACTTAGGTAATGTTGATCTAATGGGAAAGCAAATCAAGTAGCAAGTGCACAGGGAAAGAACAAGGACTTTTGTTGGAAGAGATGGGTCAGGAAGTCCTGCTCCCACACCCAGGTGACTGATGTCTATTTAGAATATCGATTATAGTATATCGTTTATCCCTTGGTGTAGTGTAGGTGTAGTCATTCCGTCTTTATCCAGAGACCAAGCTTTCAACGAATGTGCCTCCAGTCATGGTTGGAATGTGTTATCTTCTGCATGGGCTCCTCCGAGGGCCTCTTCCTGTCTGACTGCGTAGAATATTTCTGCCTAAACTAGCTGTCTGTAGTATTCCCCCCTTTGAAGAGGTACCCCTAACTGCCATGAAGGAGCAAGAGGCAAAGACCATCTGGCTACTTCCAGCTGAAGGGGGCTGTAGTTGTGCTTGGCAGTCAGAGATACTCCACAGAGGGTCTATCCGAAGGCCCTCTGTGGATGCCAGACGTTCTCATCTTGGGTAGGGCTAAGTCTGGAGGAGACAGGGCCAAAGAAACAGCTAAGTATGCATGAGCCAAATAATAAGGTCAACAAGATTATTATGAATACAACCAACAAATGTTTCCACCAGGAGGGACCAGTTTAGCCTCCCACAAAAGGGGTAAGGAGAAAATTCGTGGAATTTCAGAGTCTGATATGGTATTAACCTGTTGTTTAATCTCTTGAACAGCCATTGAGATATTAGAAAAATCAGGAATATACACACAACACTCAGCTTTTACAAGTGCATAAGTACCGCTTTGTGCTGCCTTTGGAATGTGTAGCGCCATTTAATTTTGGAGGATGGCTTCCCTCATTAATTTCACTTCATTTAGGAGAGGTCAGTCAAAGTGTCATTTAAGTCCTGTCGAGTATGGTTAGTCAAGGCCTCAATGTGTTGCATGACGACTTCTAATCCTAGGGAAGGGATAAAGATGCAAGACTAATGGTTGTACCAGCAAGACGCATTTCTAGACCATCAGCGTCATAGACAGGGTAAATTTGCAGGTTTGTTGATACTTTTGACACTCTTGCCTTGTAACCATGCAAATCCCAGTGTGCATCTCTATCCATCCAGGGGAAAGCCAGGGCCCAAACTGGTTCCAAAGGACCAATGAGTGCACTGGGGGCTTTCCATCCAGGACGATTAGACCAGTCTGTTATAAAACACTCTTCAACTTGTAAAGTTGTGGTGCACATAACAAGTATTCTCTGGCTGTGTATGTGTGGAGAATTACCTGATCACAGCCATACCTTTCAACCTCAATTTCTTCTTTCTGTGGTAGAAAAGTGACAGGGTTGAAGGAGGGAAATGTCTTTATTTGAAGGACTGATCCTTCTAGAAGTGAAACCTTGTATTTAAGAAGGTATCTTCCATTTCCTTTGGAAGAAAGGAGTCTTCCCCCATGGTGAGGTGTACATGCAGTGAGATCTTTGCCTGAAGTCAGCTTGGATGCCTCTGTGCCAGGAGAGCCAGGGCAGCCACAGCTGTAAGGCACACAGGCCGTCTCTTTGCTATGATGTCTAATTCATGACTCAGATACCTTCCTGGCTGTGGAGCAGGTCCTCCATCCTGTGTGTGCACTCCCAAAGCCAGGCCCTGCCTTTCATCCAGATCGAAACAGTGCCCTGTGGGTAGGCTCAGTGCTGGGGCATTTAAAAGCACTGATTAAAGCTTCTGGAATGCAGTCTGGGAATCCGGTTCCAAGGTTAAAATATGGGTGTCTGCCTTTTGGGCTTTGATTATAAGCTGAGAGGTGTCATGCGTGCTCACCATATCTTGCTATACAAAGGTGACAAAAGCCTGTAATTTTTAGCAATCTCTTTAGCTATTTTAGGGTCTTGGATTGTGGGAGGGAAATTTTTTAAATTTTTTCCCCAGTCTTCGGGTTCTCTTAGTTATAAGGCCCAAATATTTTATCTCAAGGCTGCAAAATTATATCTTAGACCTTATAACTTCTGTCTGCAAGAAAATTCAGCAGGCCATGGGTGTCTTGGCTAGAGAGCTCTTCTGAGAGTCACAACAGTGCCTGGTCTATATATTGCCTGACTATGACTTGGGAAAATTCAAAAAATGCCAAGTGTTGGTAAAGCACTTCTCCAAAAAGATGAGGGCTGTCTCTGAACCCTTGAGGAAGCAGAGTCCAAGACAGTTGAGAGGTCTGGTCATGAAGATTTTCAAAGACAAAAACAAACTAGACACCTATATGTAAAGTAATACAAAATGAGGCATCTTTTAAATCTAACACTGAAAACCAGCTGGCATCTTCCGGGATCTCAGAAAGGAGACTGTATGGGTTAGGTACCTCTGGGTAGATTGGTACTACTACCTCGTCTACCAATCTAAGGTCCTGTACCAAACTCCACTCCCCACTGGGCTGTTGAACTCCCAGATTGGAGTTTTGCAGGGGCCGTTACATGGTATAATTAAACCTTGTATCCTTAAATTGTCAACGATAGACTATAGTCCTTTTTAAATTTAAGACCTTACAGGGTATTGTCTCCAGTGAAGAAAAATACTAGGATCTTTGGGCTGGATTTGCACTGGGTCAGCTCTTACTGATCTTCCTACCTTATCTTCAGTTGCCTGTACTTCAGGATTTATTCTGTCTCCATGAGGGGGAGGCAGCGTACCTGACCTGGGTGCATGTATATTACAGTACTCAAACAAGATACCTCTCCCCTGGATGGGAACTGGAGTTTCAGCCATAATCAAAAAGAAATAGGAGAAGAAAAAGCCACCCCAGTTACAACCTAAGGCTTGTGTGAAACAGTGAGTGAGTTACCTCCTCTCCAGTGACTCCTTGTGCAGAAGTATGACAACGGGAAGGCAGGGTAGAGCTGAACAGAAGGACTGGGAGACCCATGCGGGAGTCCAGCAACAGGCTGGTTTCTTTCCCTCTGTAGCCATGATTACCTGGGGCCCCTCCATGGAGAAGAAGTCTGGCCACAGGGAGAAGGCAGAGAGCGCCCTGGGGCCCTTCAGTCTTGCTGGTCCAGCTGGTGAGATGGGTCTGATCCCTGGGGTCTCCACCTCAGGGGGCAGTCTGACTTCCAGTGGGCACCTTTGTAATCGGGGCCCAACTCTGGGGGCCTCTGATGGTGACATTTCTTATCACAGTCCCTTCCAAGGTGGCCTGACTTTCCACAGCGGTAGCAGGTGAGTTTAGTCACTGGTCTTTTTTTGGAGCCCTGGGAATCAGTCTTAGGGTCTGTTCCTTTTAAGGCCACAACCAGGGCAGCCACTTTCTCTTGGTCTCTGTGTTTTTTCCCCTTGGCCTCCTCCTGGTCTGGATTATAAAATCCTGAGGAGGCAATCCTCACTAAAGTATCTGAACTATCTGGAGCAAAAGCTATCTTCTGTAGCTTTTTCCTAATTTCTGAGACTGGTTGGGTAATAAATTTGTCTGTAAGAAAAATCTGTTCTTCTATCAAATCAGGACCCAGGGAGGTATAGTTCATCAGTGCCTCTTATAAATGATCTAAGAAGGCAGAGGGTTATCATCTCCTGACAGGTAGTTGACAATTTACAATAATTGAGGGCTTAGTTCTCATCCTTTTTAGACCTCTGAGAATACATGTCCGAAGACGTCTCCTATTCCAATCTCCCATCTGGTTGGTGGCCAGCAGGGGTCTTGTGCAGGGACTGCTTGGGCTTTAGTAGGAACTGGCACTTTACCTGGCTGCCTGCTTTCTGGCCTTCTAAAATTAACAATACAATATCCATCTCTAAATGTAAAAGCACCTTGCAATGCTGCTTGTCCCCCATTAGAAGTTAACGTTTAAGAGTAGCATTACAGGACCAGGGATTTAGCTCAGTGGTGTAAGCGCTTGCCTGGCAAGTGTGAGGTTGTGAGTTCAATCCCCAGTGCCAAAAAAAAAAAAAAAGTAACATTACATCTTTCCAGTTTAGTTCATAGGTCTGAGTAAGCCTCCTAAAGTCCTCAATGTATTGATCAGAGTCACCTGAAAAGTTTCCCAGAACTTTAGTTCATTTGAGGTCACTAAGAGAAAATAACATAAGAACACAGGTAGTACCAAACTCCATTTACTTCTCATAAGGAGTCCTGTCCTTGAGGGGCTTGAACAAAATCAGCTAAGGGTGGATGCAACCCAGTAGAGGCTCCAGCTATGGCTGATTTAGAAGCCTCACCCTCAGGATCTGAAGGGCGAGTGGAAGAAACCCCAGGCTCAGAAATAGTGGCTGAGGCTTTGATCAAGGTTGCCTTGGAAACCTTGTCTTTGGGATCCAAAGGACAAGGGAGGGAAAACTCAGGCTCAGTGATAGTGAATGTATATGATTTTGCCTGAGGGGCCAGAGGTGTCTGGTTTTCCTGTGGCTTACATTTACATTTTGAGCACCAGTAAAGATTATTTCTTAATGCAAAGGAAGTCTGAACATAAGGTAATTCTGACCATTTTCCCCCTCTCTCACAGTGCAATTCTGGTTGTGAAATAGTATTTGTAATCAATACTTCCCTCTGCACTCCATTTTGCCTCTAGGGGGTAAGCTGGTCATGCATAGGTGCAGAAAAATATTACGCAGCTCTTTCTCAATATGTGGGGGTTGAACAATTTCCAGTGCTTAGGAATATATTCTGAAGGAGTAAGAGAATTCAGCATGGAGTTCCCTACCTGAAATACACGAGGAAGATAGGCGTTCTTTTTAATCTCTGTTTGATTTCTATATCCTCTCAAAGTGTTCCCTGAGGTGACCTGCTATCTGGGGAGTGACCAGAAGGTAGGTCGGGTTGGACTGGCACCCTTACCAATTCATGCCCCTACTCTCCCCAGGAACTCACACTCCTAACTCCATCATGTGTTTCCAAAAACACAAGCTAAAATTGATTCCAGCTCTAACAGTCATGTTTAAAGAAGGCAGCATTGCTAGCAAAATAAAATCAATAATCAAGAGACCTGAACCACTGCTGTCCAATTTTTGAGAGAGAGTGAGGAAAAAAATTGAAGGGCAAAATGGAAGTAGTTGGAACTCTTACCAACCTACAAAAGAGACCACTTCTAGAGACTGAGTCAAATAATGGCTCAGGAAAAGTATTGCCCTAGGTCCTAGGGCCATCTATCTAATCACCTAGGCAATCTTCCCTTAGCAGGAAGACAAGGCTAAATTTTACTCAAATTCCACTCTAAAATTTCTATGTCTGTATACCAGCAAAACGCTTATGAAGCTCACAGGTTAAAAGGTATACCCATCATTCAGCAGCCACAATTTACACATTAGCAAAAGTATTTCCTTCCCCTAAATTCATAAATGATGAGAACGAGAACTAGGAGGAGAGAGAGCCAGGAGGTTGGGGACTCTCCCTTAAACTGAATGTGTTTTGGCTTCTTAAATATCATCTTAAGGAAATAACTCCTACTTAGTCTCACCCAGAAGTCAGTTCTTCCCACAGGTCGTCAGGTTCCGTTTCCCATATCCAGAAGACTGTCACCCAGAACCCTAAGCTGGGATGTGGCTTTCATGCGTGTTCTCCTAGATGGAAAATTCTGGTATCTCATGTGAGCCAGTGATGGAGTATGTGTCCTTCATCTAAGATGACCTCCCTGTCCTCAGCATTAGCAAACACACATTTTCTGTGGGCTCCACTTAAAGGTTCTTAGTTGTCGGAGAGGAGGGAAAGGTTGAGATAGTTGACACAACTTGCCCAGGAGTTGTCACCTTCAGTCTGGAAAGGTGATAGTGGAGAATTTCAAGAGCTAAGACTGCCCCTCACCAGCAGAAGGTCAGACCAGAAAGGAAACTGAGGCAGAGCAGGCTCAAGTGTGGAAGGGATTGGGCCAGACCTACCCAGTGAAACCTGTCCTTTTAACTGACAGATGGAGTCCTGTGGCTTATTAATAAATATTGTGGTAGATTAACTAATGGCCAACTTGTAACACCAACACCCAGCTAAACTGAGTCAGCACGGTGCTGGCTGTGGAAGGCCCACCTGAGGATTTTTGCCAACAGCATAAAAACAGAACTGGAGGGGAAGATGGTGCTGTTGATTCTCCTGGAGAAGTTGTCACATTGGCTTTCCTGATATGAACTTGACTGTTCTCATCATCTGAAGAGCCTGGATCCTCACTGCTGCTGAGAGTGGCTACAGTTCTTTTCTGGGGAGCTCAGGTCCTTACCTTAAGCATCAATTCCTGGCCCCAGGGCAGATCCCTCAGCCTGCTGGCACAAGTCCTTCATCCTGCTGGTGTAAACTTTCTAGCTTCCACCACTGACCTGTTGGCCTTTCCAGGGAAGATCTTTGATACAGACTTGCATGACACATTGTTGTTGGCTCTAGGCCTCCAGTTGGACTTGTGAAGGACACTGCCATGGGCTCTAGGTCTTTAGCTGGACTCGTGCAGGACATTGCTGTGGGATCCAGGCCCTCTGCTGGATTCTTTGGCTCTCTAGTGTGTGGAAAGATCTGCATTCTTTTACACTTGACTTTGGATGAACAGCATAAAATAATCCTGTAAACTATGCACCCTATATTAAATCTTTTCCCTTGTAAGTTCTCACTACAATAGGCGTACATATTTCCAAAATATAAACAAGATTTCAAAAAAAAGACCCGTTTTACAGCATTTCATATCAAAGTCCACTAGGGGATGCTCTAACACTACTTTTTCCTAGCACCATTGTCTAACAAGTCAAACAGGTCAAGCAAGGAGCACTGATAAATGTAGCAATTAGTCTGAATGCAGCATATACAAACAGGAATACAAGAACTTGCCTGCAAAAGTAAAATGCCCTATCAAAGAAACATTGTAATCTTCCATGATCTCAATTTAAATTTAACAGCATTTTAACAAAATCTTAGTAAAAAAGGCAAGGGCATAACATTCAAGGCATAAGCAATTGACAACCAACGATGACAATTTTTGATTAATTAAATGAGTCAGTGTAGAATCTATGAAATGAAAGCAAATTCTTACCTCCTTGCAAATACCTCAGTGGGACAACCAAGAATGACATTGGACCTCCAAATGGTATAGGGAAATTTTGTAACTCAACATGCTAGATGTCCAATATGCTAAGTTCATGTTCCCCAAAACTGAAGAATGAATTCTAAGGAACAATGGAGATTAAGAGTAGGAAATTTTATTGAGGGAGAGAGAGCTCCTGAGAGAGATAGGAGGGGACCCAGAAAGTGGGTTGCCAATGAGTGCATTTCTCAAAGAAAGTTTTATATAGCGAACTCACAAAGTGGGTACAAAATTACAAGGTAGGTACAATGTGGGACAAAACTGATCAATAAGGTTACAAATATAGTTGCTTAGGTAATGTTGATCCAAAGGAGAAGCAAGTCACGTCGCAAGTGCACATGGAAAGAACAAGGACCTTTTTAAGAAGAGATGGGTGAGGAGGTCCCGGCCTCCTCCTGGGTGACTGATGCCTGTTTAGAATATTGATTACAGGGCATAGTTCCTGGCCGAGTGGTCTGAGCCTGGTCTTTGGGCCTCCGGGGGATTCTGTAAGATGATGAATGTCCCTTAATGAAACCACTGCTGTTTACAAAGACATCTTTGGCACAGAATGTTCTTTGGAGCAAGAGGTGTAGAGGAGAGGCTCAGAAAGGGGAATCCTCTGTCCTTCAAGGGCAGCCAAGCCCCTGGGCACTCACAGAGCAGTTTCCCGAGGAAACGGGGCACCTGGCTATCTGTGCCTTGCGCCAGAACTCTTCTGTGCTGGAATAGGGGCTGCAGGTCACGGCTTAGAACTCAGCAAATTCAGGCTTCTGTGGGGACATTTCTATATTTTTCTCAGGCTTTTGTCACCTAAAATAAGGAAATGCACTCTTAATTCCTCCGTTCAAGGAGTGTAATGCAATTTTTGTTTCTTTGTTTTCATAGTACTGGGAATTAAATGGAGGATTTTTGCACTCAACTACCTCTCCAGCTCATTTTTTATTTATTATTTATTTATTTATTTATTTGGTACCGGTTA
>RJWT010023217.1:0-16889 GCA_004365215.1 Cuniculus paca | reverse complement strand
ATAAGCATATGAAAAGATGTTCACTATCACTATTCATCAGGAAAATGCAAATCAAGGCCACAATATATCATCTCAGACCCTTTAGGATGGTCACTATTTTAAAAAAACAAAATAACAAAAATTTATTAGGACACTGAGAAACAGAAACCCTTGTGCATTGTTGGTAGAGATGGAAAATGGTGTAGCAGTTCTTAAAAACTGTAGAACTTCCTCACTAAAAACAAAACTGAGCTGGGTGCACTAGCGCAAATCTGTAATTCCAGCTACTTAATAGGCTGGGACAGCAGAATAGTAAGTTCAAACCAGCCTGGGCAATTTAGCAAGTCCTTTAAAAAGGACTGGACACATACCTCAGTGATAGAGTACTTACTTAGCATGCATGAGGCCCTGAGTTCAATCACCAGTGTTGCAAAACAAAAACAAACAAACTATGATCTAACTATCTCACTTCTGAGTATTTACCAAAACAACTAAAAACAAGATCTTGAGATGTCGGTACATGCACATCAACGCGGCATTATTTAGAATAACCAAGAGAGGGGAGCAACCTAAATGTCCATCAAATGATTAAAGAAAATGTAGCATGTATCTACAACAGAATGTTACTGAGTCTTTAAAAAGAAGAAAGCCCTGTTTCGTGCTACAATGTGGATGAATCTAAATCACAAATGCCTATTTCAAAAAATGAATGAAGTATCTACAAAAAGTCAAACTCTTAAAATCATAAAGTGAGAATGGTGGTACTCAGAAGCAAGAAGCGGGAAAAAGGGAGTTGACCTGTGGGTATGGAGTTTTAGGTTAGCAAGTTGAAAAATTTCTGGAGATTTGTTGCACAGCTAAGTGCACTGAGTTAATACTAAAATGAACTGCAAACTTATGAATGCTAATGAACTAGGGAGGGAGTTAAGTGCCACAGGGCTTGCTTAGCATACTCAGTGCCCTGAGTTTGATTCCAGCACCACAAAAGAAAAACAAAAAAATTAAGATAATAAATCTTACGTATTTCTTACTACAATAAAAGAACTTACATAACAATGCTCATGGTAGCCTTTGAAACTAAAAACTACTGAAATTGCAGAACAGATTTTAAAAACTGGGATCTGCTCATACAGAATATTACTAAGGAATAAAAAGGAATATTCTAACATAAACAATATCATAAACAAATATAAATGAGACTATCATATGTTTGTCTGTGAAGCATCTATGTCTGTTTATTTTTAAATTGGGTTGCTTGTCTTTTAATATTAATTTTTCAGGATACTTTATATGTCTTGGATATAAATTTTGTCAAATATACTTATAAAACATGTTTTCCTATGTCACTGTTTATAATTGTACAGTCTTCAAAAACATGTGAATAAAAGAATCTATTTCCAAAATCGAACACAGTCTTTTTTCATTAAATTCTGGGACAGGCAAAATTAAATTACAGTGGTAGAAACATGAACAATGTTTGCAGCAGAAAGGAGAGGATGACTGGATAGGAACAGGATACAGCTTACCCAGGTGATGAAAATATTTTGTATCTGGACTAGCGTAGCAGTTACAAAAGATTATACATCCATCAAAGTTCACTAAAAATACGTAATATCTGTGCAGCTACATGTATATAAATAACACTTCAATTAATAAAAGCAAAAAACTTTGGTACAATTCTGACACCATTAAAAAGTGGTTTCTCCTTCTGGTTATAATACCAAAATCTTACAAACAATCAATCATAATTAACTTCTAGGAAAACGCTCCCCCCAGCAATGCTATACCACATACCACACATACTCACTAGAAGGTGAACACTAGTATGTAAAACTTTAGGTCTAAAATACCTATTTCTGTCAAGGTCAAATCTTCTACTTCTAAATATTTAAAAGGTCTCAAAAAAACAGTATTAAGCAGCCAAACACTCCTTATTTCATTTTTTATCTAAATAAAGAGAACACACTGCTGAAGCTATAAAACATCAAAAACACAACATATGTGTGAACCAGCTGTTATGAGAAGATAATACCATTTGTTCTCTAAACTATTTCACAAGAATGTCTTGAAGATTAATGAGATAATGGAATAGATTCCTTTCAGTGAGTAAACTACTTGCTGTAGGTAATTTCCATATTTTAGGGTACACTAAATCTATCAGACACTAGGTTACAATTATTACACTGAGGCAAGTGATAGACTTAGAAATTTATACTCTTATAATGAAGTTTTTATATATTTGGAACAGTGCTTTCCGAAGCATAATTTATACATAAAATACATTTTAATTCCTTTAACAATCAGTTTTTATTCTGAGTTAAACAATAAGCACTTCTTTCCATTTAGCACTTATGAAGCTATTATTATCCCAGCCATCTAAGAATAAAGACATAAAAGATATAGTGAGTACCCTTAAAACCTCACAGTGTAGTAAGGAAAATGCATAAATACATTTGAATGCAATATGACAATGCTTTAAAAAATTCCTATGTAGCTGGCACTGTGGAAATACCTGGAATAGGCACCTAATCCAGAAGGCGTGGAGACCTGCAAAGCCAGGGTATACACATCAGAGAAGGCCTCTGGGAAGCAGTGGCACATGAATAGACCAACCCTAGAAACATGCACCAAAGGCCAAAAGGAAAAGCCTAGGGGCCATACAATTCTACAGCTAGGCCAACAGATACGAAAAATAGATGCACTTTAAGACTACGAAGTTAAGTGAAATAAATCAGACACACAAGCTGAACTGTCACAGTTTTATTAAGAGAAACTCAAAATATAAATAAAGGACAAATAAAAGATAGATAATTGGAAAAAGAGATCTTTTGTAAAAGGGAAGGAGGTTTGTGGGAGGGGAGAGGAGGAGAGAGGAATGAAAAAAACAATTGAGAAGTTACATACATGTACCAACTCCCCATGAAGAATGTAATCACTGTGTACTACAATCATATATTAACAAAAAGTAAAAATCTTTTTAAAGAAGACAGAAAGCCAAGGAAACACAAGGTACTGCTGGATAATTCTCTAGGGTCAAGGCACCATAAGAGATGAAAACAGCCAAGTGGGGACAGAAATGAGAGGAACTGTATAGCAAGCAATCAAATACATGCATGTGGAACTCTATAGAGATTTAAGGACCAAATCTGGCATCCAGCAACCTGAAGAGAATAACTGAAGTCATCACCCAAGAAGTTCTGCAGTGTGCAAATGGAGAGGACCATTAAAAAGTCCCGAGAGCAGGTACAAGTGAAGAAGGGACAAGAAAGAGAAACCTGGGCAGGAGCAGCCAGGTCATAAAAAAAGAAAATCCAAAGGAGCAAGGAGCAGGAAAGAATAACCCATGATGATAAGTCAAGGAAAACAAGACTATAGCATTGTTAGCCTTTAATCATCTGTAAGGTCTCAGGAGACTTCAGCAAATGGTTTCGGAGACAATGAGAATACCAGAGGAAGTGAAGCCCATGCAGACTGTAGGTTTCAGTCACTACTATGAAGGCAAGAAAGAGGACCACAGTTGGTAAGGGATTGGGGTTGAAAGATGGTTTTGAGGGGGTAGGGACCAATTTGTTGCTACTTGTTTCTTCTTGTATAATTTTTGTTTAGTTTCACTTTGAGAGTTTTCAGTATTTATATATTAAGACAAAACAATTATTATAAATGGTAGGAGAAATTTTTAAAGCCAGGAAATAATTGATAAAAGACCAAAAGGACAGAAGGATGAGACAGAAAAATGATTAAGAGTTATCTGCACGGTAGGGCACAATGTCTAGAAGAATAACTCTTCCACTGAGAAAAAAGAAAAAGTCCTGCAGGTGATGGGAGGGAACCTGAGGGAATTCATTTTCTCATTTTGTTACCATGAGAGAGCTTCTACCTGTTGATCTGAGAGAGCCAGGGTGGCTTGTGGCTTCCCAAATATTACTTTAAGGAAAGAAAGCTAAATTTTATCCATCAAAAATACATACAAACGAGTTAAGCAGCTACACATTTCAGACTAAACATTTCAGTCCACTGAACTAACTGCAATGACATAAAGGTGAAGCACATGTTTAAAACGAACTTCACTTACCAACACTGTTCCTTTTCACTCATACCGATTATGACATTTAGTTGTTAATCATTGATAAGTAATAAACCTAATATATGATAATACAGTAGCAAGAAATATTTATTAGAAAACAAAAAATTAAAAGCTAACTAAAAAAACACAACAACTCTTAACACTCACAAGGCCCCGGGTTCAATCTCTAGCACTGAGAAATCAAAAACAAAGACAAAACAACAACAACAACACACACACAATTAACAATTCCTTATGAAATTTTTGGAAATTTTCAGAAGAAAGCCATCACTAAGGGAGATTACATAAAATACTTTCCTACAGTTATACTGCTCCAAAACATATTAAAATGTATGGTTTGTAAAATTTTTAATGTATGGATAGGCCTAAGAGAAATTAGAAAATAGGGAATAAATTTATTATGTATTCCACAAAACCTATAAAAATGAAATAATTCTTTTTAAATGAAATGAGCAAAGTGAGACTGTGATACTGTGTGCTACCATCTAAATAAATTTTCAAAGGGCTGTACAGAAGAATAAATATTCATGTGGATTGAAACACACACATATAAACAAATCTATAAAAAATACTTTGTGTGTTTTTAAAAGTTGTTCATGGCCACTACCCTTAGTGCCCTACCCTTACCACAATGGACCAAAAACCAGTTAAAATGAGATGTTTTCCCCTCCCAGCCACAAAGAAACCAGGAAACAGAAAAAAAGAAAAAGCATCTCAATCTCATCTATAGTTATGCTGTCTTTCAGAAGGCTGATGTACACCAATCCCCCTGGGCACCCAATCCGCATGAGCTGTGTCTTTAGACTCATTCTGCCCCCAGCTAACTTTCTGGGTCAGAACAGGGTCCCCAGTCTGACGGTGCAGGGGTCACAGAAAGAGAAACCCAGGCGCTCTTGATCTCCACAGGCCCCCAAATCTACAATGTAGCAGAAATCTCATTCCCTACTCAGTGGCCACACCAGCCAGACAGGCCACCAGACACCCTCTCCCCCTGTCTGTCCCCATAAAGCCAACTCTGCAGACATATCCCAAACACCAAAATGAGCAGTTCAGTTAAATATTAGTCATTAAGAAAACAGACATGTTAAAGTAAGGAAATTAACTCTGTAAAATGCTTACCCTTTTGTGTAACTAGATTTTTGGAGAAACTTACTGTTGATGTGATCGATGTAGTAGACACCAATTTGAGGGTCAAACCCTGCTTCCCATCCCCACGGCAGCTCATCCCCAACACAGTCAGCAAAGGACAGGGGCTTTGTTAACCTACAACAGACAGAAAAAATACACAGTGACTTTTTTTGTCATACCACACATGTCAAAATTCAGCACTTTCACTGCAAATTATATAACTAGGTTGCCTTTCTCCTTCGTTCATGTTTCCAGAACTTGTACTACTGCATTTGAAGTATTAAAGAAAAAAACAAGGATAATATACAGAAGAGAATATTTAAAAAGCAGAATAAGTCATTTGTTATATCCTTTTGAGAGATCACAACTTAAGACTGAAGATAAAACTCTACGATAAAAAACTCAAGCCATGTTAAATCAGAGAACCCCAAGTTGTGAGTTAGGAAGCCTAAAACCCAGGCGAGCTCTGCTGAAAACTGCTGTCCCTTTAAAAGTAAGTATCTACCCAGGATTCAAATACCGGCATCATACAAATGATATAGGTGCCCCTAAAATAAGAATACTCATCCAGCTATACTAATTTCAGATTTGAGTGCTCTGATACAAATTAACTAAATTCTCCACTATAACAGTTTGGTATGAGTTTTCCTTGAAAGGGAAGGACAAACACGACTTATTTTTTATAAATATCTTGTACATAACACTCAAAAATTTTAATGGAACCAAAGTATTCACATATCAATATGATATTACCCTTCAAAACTTTCCAATACTTTCTCTTAAGAATATTTTTTAACACGCTTTTTCTTTAAAACTAATTTCTTTTTGTTGTTGTTTTTCTTTTTTTGAGATAGGGTGGCCTTGAACTCACTTTATAGCCCAGGATGGTCTGGAACTCATAGCAATCCTCCTGCCTCAGCTTCCAACACTGGGGTTACAGGCATGCACATACAGCCATGCTTGGCTAAAACTTATTTCTTTAAGACTCTAAAACTAACATGCAAATGACATAGTTTCCTAAGCAAGCAAAGTACAGGTTTCAGACATAATTACAGATTTATTTTTCCCTCACTCATTTTCACCATTGGAATTTTCCTTGGTTGTTGGAGAAGCCATGGTAAGCTTACATTATAGATTAGTGAATGCCTTTTTGTAGGGTGGCTACCATCAATCAACACACTTTCTAACTTAATATTTTGGCATGAGTAGCCTACTTCTTACATACAAAAGCTCCTGGAATCCCTTTTATCCATATTAATGAATATCAAAGGTCTCATAGCACACCTGAAATATAGGTCATTTCCAGATTCACATCACTCATCAGAATAACGAAGTATGTCATCTACCCATCAGAATGCTGGGAGAATGACATGAAAAGGATGTCAGGCCTACCCTGCAGATGCCTTCTAAGGACACAAAACACTAACATGAAAGGAGGGTCCCCCTGCCTCCCAACCTTCCCACAGCACAAAATTCCCTTCTGGAGATGACTCCAAAGACTGGCCTTCAAAATCAGCTCAGATGACAGAAGCCACGGTAAGGGCAAGCAGCTCTTGCCACCGACACATTGGGAGCCCTCTTAACTGAGTACCTTTCTACTTCAATTTCCTTGAGTGGTGAAACATCCCCCCATTCTTTCCCTACAATTCAACTACCTCCTAATATAATGTGAAGATAAAAAAGAATTAATGCCAAGAATATGGTAAGCAGTCACTAAATGTTAGTAACTGTCAACTACCGCATGTGAAGTTACTATGGTTTAGAACTAAAATAGCCCCAAAGCCTCATGTGTTGAGAAGGTGACTGGACCATGGAGGTGCTATGGCTGACTTGGGATTTGGGAGATGGGATCTGTCAGGAAAGGTAGGTCACTGTGGCTGTAACAGGGAAGGGTATATCTCCCTTCCCAGCTCCTCTCTTGACTGCCTCTGCTTCCTGCCTGTCATGCAGTAATAGCTTTCTTTCAGCCACACCACCACCAATACAAGGACTGAAACTTCTAATATGTGAGTCAAAATAAACCTCCCCTTTAAGTCATGAGTGTCAGATATTTGTCTCAGCAATGGGAAAGTTAGGCAAAAGTCTCTTATTTACTCCTCAGAGAAAGTCAGGCAGCATAGTATTAAGGAGCAGCTCTCAAAACACAGTCCCCTGCACCAGCGGCAGCACAACAGAAATGTAAATTCTTAGACCCCAAGTTAGCACAACAAAACCGCAAACTCAAAGGTCCAACAACGTGTGCTCTCCAGACAACTCTGCTGTACACTCAAGGTTGGGAACCCCGGGTTTAGAAGTCAAGTTGAAATTTGGTACCAAAGAATGGGTTCAAATCCTTGTTTTGTACCATCTTCACTGTACAAACTGGAGCAAGTTATTAGCTTTAAAAACCCTGGTTCACTAACCTAACTTTCAAAGGGTATGGGGGCTACAGAGAGATTTTAAAGTTTAAACAAGGACTAGACAGTAAAATGCTAGCAAATGGTAAACTTCAATATGTTAAGTAAGTGAAAAGAATCTCAAAGATGTTAATTGACGTGCCTAAATGCAGCAACTTGCCATATTTACTCTGTAATCATGGAGTCCATTTGAACTCGGTCAGAGACAAAAAGAATGTATACCTCTTAGAATTGTGCTCAGATTCCATCTCATATCATAAGCTGTTCAGGAAATCTGATTTTTCTTTTGATAAAGGAATTAGACACCATATCAAAAAATCCCATGCCACAGGAAGTGGCCTTGTCTATAGCCACTGTCCCTAAGAATGTTTCTTTGACTACCTCCATAAAGCTGAACAGATTAAGCTCCTGTGTCAGGTTACTCTGCACATGATTCTCTGAGGACTCTTTCCCTACTTCTTATCGGTGATGTCACAAAGCACACACAACCTAAAGAAACAAAGCAGGAAGAGATATAAAAATGATAAGTCTAAGTGACAAAAGAGTGATCTTAAAGACAAGTTTTACCTGCCATCAAATCAACATCTATAAGTTTGAGCAAGATATGAATATATTAATTATTCTGAGAAGTCAAGTAAGTTATAAAAGTTTCAGAACATGTGCTATTATTACAAGTTATGGTAACTTCACTACATTTGGAAATAATTCCATTTTCCCATGAATTAGTCACTAGATAATAAGCAGTAAACTGCCATTGTTATAAGACTAAAATTACATCTGCAAGTATAGACATAATTATGCATTCGGTGACTAATTCAGAAGTGTCTTGCTGAAAATGTCATACAAGTTTCTTTGCAGTGTTAGTTTAAAAGTCAATTTAATACTTTATTTTCTGCATCTGGAAAACATCTTTTTTCTGTCTTTTATCAGCAAATAAAACCACTGACTATCAAAAGCTTAGTACTAAATTCTTAATGCAAATTAGAAAATATAAATAGAATAATATCCTCAGGTGCCAAACAAACAAAATCAAGGAAGGATCCAATTATACCGTTATCTTGATAAAGGGAAAATAACTATTATAATAACCTATAATATATTCAGTTCCCACCCTCATTGAGGAAAAAAAGCCAAAAGCCTTTCTTCAAACCTCCTGGCTCTTCTGTAGACATTCACTTCCTAGTCACCTGCTTATCCTAACCTACAGATGTTAAATCTAAAGGACTATAAGAGACCCTATTAGCATCTCTCTTCTTCTACCTAACCCTAATTTTTCATGAATGTACTCTTGACAGGCAATGTTTGTGGGTGATTTACCTTTGAAAGAGCACACTGCTTACACTGTTGGTTGTGGGACCCAAATATATTACTTAGAATAACTGCAATGTTTACAATATTTTATGCCCCAAAAGGTCAATTTTTATATATAATAATTACACTAGTAGTATAAAATACCAAGTGCTTATCACATATCACATATTTTAATATATGTAAATGTGTGAGTTAAAACCTCATAAAAGTCCACAAAGTAGATGTAATTATTATCTCCACTGAAAAAGTTTAGGTAGGAAAGTATACCTATTTGTAGTCAAATAGGCATGTGTTGAGGTAACACACACCTCGCCGCAGTCAACATTTATATTAAAGGCAGTGGTGGCTGCATACTCTGCTGCCGAGGCTTTCACACTTTTATGAATCTTCACAATGGATACTCTGAAGAAGAAAAAAGCAAAATCTAGTAACAAAGGAAAAATATCTATCAAAGGCATGCAATTCTTAAATTCTTGAATATTTCACCAAACATATAAAGATGCTTTCAAAAAAGCATGATTTATAGTCTGAAGAGCAATTGCTAAATAAAACTATGTGACTTATGCATACATTTCTTTTTTATTAACTTTAAAGAGATTAAAAGAAAACAATAAAAATGATGGAAGATTTCAAAACAAGGTGATCAGACTTAACAATGGTCACCGTATTGCATATTGTTATCTTCAAAATAGTTGCTTAGATTACAAAATACAGGCATGCAAAACAGATCAAACAATATAAGCACTCAGTTTCTTTTGATGAACTAATAGTACAATTATATTAGCTATCTTGTATATATGTATACATATTTTTCCCTTCCTTCTTTTCTCTTTTTCCCCATCCTAGTTGTTCTTTCTTTCTGAGCAGTTTCTTTCCCTTGCATACATTTCTTAAATAGGAGATTATAAAATAATTTCAATTTAACTGCTTATATTGTCTGCCTATTTCAGCTCAAAAAACAACAATAACAAAAAACAACATTGATATTGATATTAATAAGGCAAAAGTTTTGGGTTATATTTCCCAAAGAGCTCTTTAACACAGAATCAACCAGAAAATATTGTTTAGGTTAGTGATACTCAATCCTAAGGGTGCATCCAATTCAACTGAAAAGCTTGTTAAAACACAGACTGCCGAAGTTACCACCAAAATTTCCAACTCAGTAGATTTTGGATTGGGCCTGAGAATTTGTGTTTTTAACAAATTCCCAGATGTGATGATGATGCTGACTCCTGGACCACACTTTGAATATCACTGCTTAAAGTATCCAACTATAACCCAACCAGGTAATGGAGAAATGGAAAACAAAATCAAATTGAAAACAAGCCTGGGAGCAGAAGACTATATGAGAAGTATGTTAGGGAAATTAAAATATTTAAACATATAAAATGGTTTAACAGTCCTTGAATTTGGAATAGGTAACCTCGTTTAGTTTTAAGTAAACATTTCTTCAAAGGACATGCAACTCATTTTAAAACAAGAGTTTTCTTTTTCCTTCATTTTCTCACTTATATACAAAATAGTAACAAGTATTCAGTATCATTAGTCATTAGGGAAATGCAAACCACAGTTGACACTTTACTACACTTAAAAACCAAAAGTAAACAAGTGTTGACAAAGATGTAGAGATATGGTAACCCTGTACATTATAGGTGGAAATGTAAAACAATTCCTCCTCTATGGAAATAGTTCAGTAGTTCCTCAAAAACATAAATTCAGAATTATCATATGACACCAACTCCACTCCTAAACTTGTTCTTGAAAGACGTAAGTACTCAAATAAATGTGCATTTTCATATCAGCATTATTCACAATAGCCAAAAGGGTGGAAATAGCCCAAATGTCTATCAACAAGATTGTGAATGTACTAAATGTCACTATTTATTTGTTCACTTTAAAATGTTTAGTTTATGTTATATAAATTTTGCCTCAATAAACTGGTTTTTTAGACAGTAACAAGTATGTAACAAAGACAAGATGCCAAGTGAATAAAACATTTTCGCATGAGGTAATAAAATAATAAAGCCAGGGGAAAATGTTCAACACCACTAATAATAAAATGAAATGCCAAATAAAACAATAACGAGGCTTAATTTTAAGCCTATTAATGTATCAAGTTTTTGTTTTGTTTTGCTTTCTTAGAGAAGAGACTTAGGTCTAGTGAAGATGTGGGGAAATCAGTTACGTTCATTCATTGCTAGTGACTTTGTAACTTGACACAATCCATTTAAGAAAGAGTTGGCAGTATTTAAAATAATTAAAACTGTCGATTCCATTTAACTTGGGAATGATATTCTTTTGTCATATTTTTTTCAGTAGTACATACTGGTCATGCAGATTAATGGCTTTCATTTTGGAAAATAACATGCACATAACATACTTTAATCATTATCACCACCCCCATCACTTCCCAAGAACATTCTTCTTGTACAGGGTTCTATGGACTCTGCCATATCTACTCACTTCTACAAAGAGTAAATTGTCTCCACAGGCATCTTATTGCACTGTTGTACTTCCCTCAGAACTGGCTGTTAATGGTCTCTCTAGTGCAATGCCTACCTCACACATAGTTGGTGCATAATAAATGTTGATTGAATGGATGACAGGCAAGAAGATGAAAAATTTAAAAACAATTATATGATAGGGGCATTGTAAATTATTCTTTGAAGATTTTTACATCAAATAACAAGATGAAAGTTGAATCAGGGTGATAGATGATAAATATGTTATCTTACAACAAGAATACTAAATGCTTTAGTATAACATCAACATGCTTGGTCTCATGACTTACTTTTACTTCTTAAAACTACAGTACATTAAATACCATAATGAATAGTTTCACAGAAAACAGGTACATTCTTAGTTACAAAGATCTAACAGAATTTACCTTAGGCATTTGATTAAGTTTTAAAGAAGTATTTTTACTCCACGGAGGAAAATAGAGCAAGCATGCAAGCATTTTAACCTAAACTCGAAGAGTCAAAACATGCTTGCTTGTTGGATTATTTTGTTTTGAAAAATCATTTGAGAATTTAAGTGCCTATGTCAGTCAAGAAGGTAGGAATGTTTGAGAAAGGAAAAGAACATAAAGGATTGTTGTCCAAACAAACAAACAAGCAAACAAAAATCCACTGAGGCTGCTTCATTCCCCAAACTGTAGTTCAACAACACAAAACTGATTTCATCATGGACAGTAGTTATGTAAAGTTAGACTGGAGATACCTGAGTACTCACTCTGGAGAATATTCTCCAGTTAGAGCACCAGTCCGCTACCCCTCTTAATGAACAGCCCCATGTTATATACAACCTCTTTTGTAAGGTTAATGATTCAAATGAGCCTATATTACTTTTATCAAAATTTGTGGAACTAGGAAGATTGCTTTTTAGTCCTTTTAACCTCACTAGAAAGGGATAATCCCACTTAATAATATGATGAGTTTCACCACAGGCTTTGTTTTCAAAATGAATACACAGATATGCATATGTAAAAAAGATGCACATTTTACAAACCCATTATGATATAAAATAACTAAATTATACATATAAACTACACAATTCTATAGTTTTAAATTTAAAAACATACTTTACAGATATGAAGAATACACAAAACATTAGGATAACCTATTATTATTAAAGTCTTTCTTTCACTTTCCTATGGTGATTACTATTACAGTATTCCATACTTACTCAGGCCATAAATTCATCTTTTAGAAAACATACAAACAAGCTCATGCTATGCTTATTTTCTACGATTTAACTTAGTATGTTAGTAATCTTTCAATGTGTATACATTTAAATTTACCTCGGTCTTTTAATATTTACATGAAGTGAGATTACAGCCTGTTATTTAATCAACAACTGAGAGACATTAGTTTCCATTTCCTTCAAAAGAAACCAATATTTAAGTGTGCAGGTGTGTATTCTCAGCTGTGCAAGTACTGCACACAATCGATTCCTAGTTGTGCAGGTGTGTATTCTCAGCTGTGCAAGTACTGCACACAATAGATTCCTAGTTGCCAAAAATATGTACATTTTTAAGTTACAAAATGTCATTGTGCATTAGAGAAGTATGTTTTAAAATATTAGCATTCAATATTTTAAAATTCTGTAGAAGTTCTTCTCCACATAGGCTTTACTCATTTGTACTCTCATCTACAACAAAAGTAAATGTACATATTATCCACATTCCCCACCACCCTTAGATATTATCTGGGGTTGGAGTAATCTAACAACTACTACGAATTGAGTATTCCTTATCTGAAATGCTTAAGACCAGTAGTATTTCAGATTCAGAACTTTTTAAAACTATTTGCATGTATATCAGATATCCTGGGGATGGTACCCAAATCTAAACATGAAATTCATATATGTTTCACATATAATTTATACATATAGCCTGAAGGTAAATTTATACAATTTCAATAATTTTGTGCATGAAATAAGATTTCATGGTGTGAATTTTCCACTTCTGGCATCATGACAGACTTCTAAAAGTTTTGGATTTTGGAGCATTTTGGGTTTCAGATTTTTAACTTACGGATGCTCATCTTGTAGTAAAGTTGTAACCTTCATATATATTTGATTCTTTTGTGTATTAGTCTTTTTAAATTGTGCTATTTGTCCTTATGGATCCATAGCAACTTTTAATATATTTTGGATAGTATAACATATTTTGTCAAGTTGCAAATACTTTAGGGAGGATACTGCTTATTGACTAACTTTATTTATAACTAGCAAAAGATTAAACAATAAGACTAAATAGCCAAGTAGAGGACAAAAGCTAGATCCTTTTTCTATCTTATGCCAAAATTAATTTCATGTAAGTAAAGTTATGTGTGAAAACACTGCCTCAATGAAAAGTATGGTACCTAACCAAAAAAAAAAAAAAGGATGTACAAGAATTCTTTAAGACTCCTGGGATCCATTTCTCAGTGTTTCAACTTCATTCCTTTAACAGCACATAATGCTGAAAATAAACACATGTAAAACAAAATCAGACTATAAAATGTTAGCAGAACTGTTGGTCAAAGATTTGAGTATATGGTTCTGTTTTCTTTGCTTCCTGTTAAAAGGGCAATTAATACAAACAAGAAAGATGTTAAAGACTTGTAAGACCAAAAAGGCTTTTTCCTTGTTACTCAAAAGGCTAGGGGAAAAGGAATAAAATGGAAAGTACATGGAGTACACAATTAAAAGTTATTTATATGGTATGCTTCCACTACACCATACTGGGAAACTTGGCCCAATGCCAATAGAAAGGACTATCAAAGGGAATGGCAAAATGGGGGCAAATTTTTAATTTAAGAAGATGAATCTAACAGAATTGTAGACCAGATTATAGAAGTGGTTCTCCAAGTGTAGCCACAAGCCAGCAGCACCAGCAGCATCACATGGTAACTTGCTAGAAATGCAAATTATCTAGTTTCTTCCCCAGAACTTCTATATCAGAAACTCAGCATGTAAGGATCCTCAAATTTATTAAGCTTGCTACATAATTATAATGCCCTTCTGGAGTGATGCCTGCTATAGGGCAAGAGCTACTGGACTGGAGAGAGGCTGAAACCAAGCTTCCTTTTCCATTAGATCAAGATGTATGAACAAGATGTGTGAAGTATGATTCTAGTACTCTAGCAGTTTGTCCTACAGACAACTAATGGCCGCCATCTACATGGTAAGTGATCCCATGGTAGACAATGCTTCCACAGTGGCATCTACATGTTTACTTTGGAAACAAACTGAGGATGCCGCCTTCTTGTACCATCAGAAATCATTCAACCTACCAGAGGTAGAATTTTACATGGTGGAAGTGGATGGTGAGTTTAGTTGAACACGAAGTAATCCTCATAGAAACACAGTATTAGAATCTCTGAACTCAAGTACTCATTTTTCTGTCTCTCAGATCTAGAGACTCATATTTGTTAAAAGGGAAGAAATATTCAGCTAGAAATCCCTCTGACATAGAGTCCACACCAGTGACCTCCTTCTATACACTAAATCTACAGTGACTGTGTTCTCCTGATCATTCCAACTACAAGAAAGTCTCCTATTCTGGGCAGTAACTAGTCATCTGGAATTTAATAATTCCAAACTGTGCTTGTAAAAAAAAAAAGAGCATCACATAAGTTTAATTTATATTCTATAGAAATGTTCTGTTGTAACTCTACAAATCAGTAATTTTGAGTAAATTTATAGAGTTATAATCACCATGCAGCCTAAGTGTAGACCAGTTCCACTGCCCACCAAAAGGTCCCTTGTGTCCATTTACAGGCACTCCTCAACTCTAAGTCCACTTCAGGCAATCACTGATTTACTTTGTGTTTGTCACAGATTTGCCTTTTCTGGAATTTTCTTGATATGGAATCATACAATTTGTGATTTGTTCTGTCTTCATTCATCATAATGTTTTTGAGGTATAACATGTGGTGTATATCAATAATTTATTCCTTTTACTGTTCAATAGTGTTCCATTACACAGATACACCAAGTTGTTACTTATTCACCAGTTTATATACATTTAGATTGTTTCTACTTCTAGTTATTAAGAACAATGCCTATATAAACATTTGCATTTCCAGCCTAACTTTTAAAAGGGGGGAAAAACAATTAGATTTCAAGTTTGGTAGGAAGGGCCAGGTTTCCTGACACAGTTGGCACAAGTTATTGGCATAATGTTCCATAAATACCAAACAGGAGAAGAAAGAAAAACTAGCTAGTATCAAGAATACACACTTGTTAACAATGGGAAATCATGAGACAAAATGGCAAGAGTGGAAATACATTGTTTCGCAGCACAGAAGCAGGACATCTGCAACACAGGTTCTTACAACATCAACTACTGAAAAATCTATCAATAATGAGCCCAAGAGAGTCAAGGAAAACACAGTCTGATACATAAGTAACAAAAACATGCTTTTATACATGCAGTTCCCTGTACCTGAAATATCATCTCTCCCTACCACTTTTTCACCATCCTTCCCTTTTCTTAGTTTCACCCTTACAGTTGTCCTTTAAGGTTCAATTTCTTTAAATATTAATTAAAACATCGTCTTCTGCAGGAGGTCATTCTATTTCCTAGGCTGTCACTATTCAATGTCATTTTACATTTGATTTTGGAAATATTTCAATAATTTACACTGCTTACATTTTTTAGTTTACTTGTGAGTTCACTGAGTTCCTACTGTTTTTTCTTCTTTGTATGCCAGACAGACAGCATGGTACATGGCACTCAACAGATATTTTTTAGAGAAAAGAATGAGTGAGTGATTTCCTGGTAGTTGTTTCTGTGAAGCTCAAGACTCAGAGAAAATATCTAACTGATAATTCTATAGGGGTTTCTAATAGCCATATCAAATGTAACCCATATAAAAGGCAACTCTTGATTCCCCTACACAAATCCTTTCCCCAGCTCTGTGCCTTCCTCAAAACTCTGTCTTTGGAGGATGGTACCAACATCAACCTAGATGCTCAAGTGACAACAGGAGACAGTCATCTGTGACACCTTCCCCACCCCCACATTCAATCCATCAAAGTCCTGCAGGCTCACTCTCCAGGACATAGCCTCAGTCCATACAGTTTTCTCTCTTAATCATCCACCTCTCTAATCAAAGCTACTAGCATCCCTTTCTTGGGCTGCCATGATAACTTCCTAACTAGCTCCATTTCCATTCTCATTCCTCTACAATCTATTCTCCACAGCAGCTGGTGGTCTGAAAAAACAGTATAAAAACCTTTTATGTAAAAAGTTTAGCAGGAAATTGCATGAAAGAACTTTCCTCATACAGTATCAAAGTACTGTAAGTAATGTCCCTTTGACTATCAGCTCTTATTGCAGTTCTCACACTCTTCTCCTCAAAATATCCACTACCAGTACAATGTGTGTCCTTCTAGACTTTTCTCTGCAGACAGCCTTGAAAACACAGTATTCCTTTAGCATAAAAAAATATGCCATGTGTATCATTCTGCAGTTTAGTTTTTTCATCCACCATATAAAA
>RJWT010023216.1:0-16884 GCA_004365215.1 Cuniculus paca | reverse complement strand
TAACATGGACTGCTTCAAAGCATTCCAAACCTATTTATAAAATAATTTTTCTTTTGTTGCCTAATTACAGCCTCCTACCCCAATACATTTAAACTGGAGAGATCTACAGAAGAAAATGAACACTCCTACGTAGATCAAAATGAAGAAAACCCCTGCTTGTCAAAAACACTGCTCATTGCTTTGTCAGTCTCAAAACATTTCTCACCTTACTGAGATATTTTTTAGAGGTCATTGTAGGTCAGGCCTGCTATGACCTTGCTTACCATCAGAGACTGTAAGCTAAAATATGGTAATAGGATTTATTATTAACCTTCCCGAAATGAGGGCAGTGAATGTGTAATTAGCTAGCTGGGCATTCTTTCTTTTTTTTTTCTTTCTTTTTTTTTTTTTTGAAACAGGGTCTCGATATGTACTCCAGGCAGGCCCTGAATTCCTGTCAATCTTCCTGCCTCTGCTTCCGAGTGAGTGTTGGGATTAAAGAAATGTGTCAACACGCCCAGCTATAGCTGGGTATTCTTACAATATATTGAAACTCATATTAAAGGTTTTATTTACTAGGCAATTAATTTAGTAGTCATTAATGTCAGAAAAGAAAACAAGAGATAACATCATGAAATCATAAGCTAAGTGTCCATATATAAGATTTTACTTATACATTGTAATCACAAGCAAAGGAAGAGAAAATCAGTCAAGGATACTTGTCCATATAATTGAGAATAGAACTTGAACCCTGAAACTATAACCCCAAAGAAAGCAAAATGCAGCTGTGGCTATCTTTCAGAGCCACACCTTGGCAGGCTCACGTTTCTATGCTCTAAAACTGACCACTTGTAAATGCAGCATTTCTAATGAATTTTCAGCAAGTAGATGACTCTTGTTTTCTGTGATAAAAACTAAACTCCTGAGCCACACATTAATACTACCTTTGAAGGCATCCAAGCAGATAAAGGGTTTTGGTTATGGCACTAGCAAATACTGTGAAAGCCAGAAAATCTAAAACAACACACATTTTTTCTTTAGATGTACTGGGGAAAAAAACTGCTCTACCTGGCCTATATCTAGAAGACTCAGGATGACATCCAGCTGCTCCAAAGGTGGGATGATATCTAATTCCAATATGGATGGATCAATACTGAGTTTTTGACCACATTCAAATGGCAGCTGGCCAGCCCATCAGTCATGAACAAACACATACATAGATCTCTTGTCAGTGTAACTATATTCAAACATTCATAAATAGCACATACTAATGCCACATGAAGCATTGTTTTAAGATACAATTACCTTCAAATTTGATTTGAGAAGATTCACAGGCTACTTGGCTGAAAAGGGAGACAGGAGACTAAATGTTTAAATATTTCCTGAATGTCTAGTAAAAGTAACTTTTGTTTCTCTTACCTAATCTCTAAATTCTATTCACATTCTTTCTGTCAGTAGTCAACTTCACTTATCTATTACCTAGTGCCCCAGCTAAGTGGAGTAACATCCAAAATGTTGATTTTTCCTCCTCAGCAAAGTAATAGTAGGAGTGTCTAATCTACTGGCTAGGGACTGTAACAGTAAGACTTGTTAACTGCCCCAATTTTATAAGAAAATAGTCATCCTCATTACTTGTCCATAATGTAAGTAATTTACCAGTCAGTTGAGGATGAATGTAACAAAAGCTGAGAGAGAAACACATGTGCAGGGCTTAAACGACCTAGAGATTATAACTACCACCATGCAGGAATGCGGGCCAATAAATCAGCTATAGATGAAATGTACTCTTGAGAAAATGGAAAACTAGAAAACAGGATCTTAAAAGCTACCCATAACTTAATGAACTCTTTCCATGAGTCCTGAAAATTGCATTTGTTTCTAAAACTGAAATCCAGATCCTCCTGGCTGAATTTTAAGTTTTCTATTGCTTTTCTCACTGCTGTGTGAAAAAGCAGGAGGTAAGAAAAGATGCTACATGCAAGAAGCCCATAATGAGTCAATTTTGTCATCTGCTTTAATGTCATGAAAGTAACACAAATAACTTCATACTTGATAGCTTCATATTGATGACAAGTAGCTTTATAGAATTAGTTTTTCTGCAAGATTAAATATAAAATTTAAAATTACAGGGTGATTAAATGATCACAATCTTGAACTCTTGGGTGAACAAACTGGCAAAGGGAACCCTGAATGAGAACAGAAGCAATATGTCAAATGGGCCACCAGAAATCAATGTTCTCTGGAAGGAACTGGACAGAGAACTAAATTTAGTGCTAACATGGACACTGGTTAGTATTAGGTTCTGATAAAAGTGAAGTCTGAAACTTCAGCTGAGAATTACTGTTACACTACACATCCTTACGTGCACTGCATGGTACACGCTGAGGGCAAAGTAAACCACAGGAAATTTCACAATCGACTCTCTGCTCCGCACCAGATTATACAGTAGAAGTAGGTGTTGAAACAAGTTTCAGGTGCCAGGCTACCTTTTGCTTTTCAGTTTAATATTTATGTTAACCTGCCAACTTTCTCTATTAGTTCCTAGTATGAAGTTAGGGTGAGTTTTTTGGTCCTTTGAACTAAGACTCTGTAGGAATCATGCAGGAAACATTGAGGACTCACCTTCAATGCCACAGGCTTTAGCAGTTTGTAATAAAAATTTAGTTCAGATCTCAAGAACAGGTAAGTCTAAAAAAACACACTTTGAGGTCATATGAACCGACTTTTTCTCCCATTACTTTTTTTTTGAGGCACAGTTCCACTGTGTAGCCCAGGCTGGCCTCAAATTCATGGTGATCCTCCTGCTTCAGCCTCCCACTGCTGGGATTACAGGTGTGTGCCACCATGCCTGATTTCTACCATTACTTTTATATAAACTATATTCACCTGCTCCTAAAACTTTCCATGAAAGAAACGTTGAATTTTGTTTGAGAAATAATTTTTGAATAAAAAGTCAGAACAATTCTCCCATGCTCAGTATACTTTTGACTATAATCTGAAAATCTTTTTGTTTTCCTACACTTTTCTGTAGTGTTAGTGTGTCCACATTCTTGCTGTGAAACACTCAGAATAACTCATACGCATGAAATGTGGAAATCTGCTTTTAGTTCACTTTGACCAATATGGTTTAACTCTTACTCCCCTTAAGTGCTTTGCAAGCAAATATGACAATATATTATAATTATAAATACAATGAAACCTTGGCCATACAGCTGCTGATGGGAATGTAAAAATGGTACAACTTTTGAGCCAGGCATGGTGGCACATGCCTATAATCCCACCATTCCAGAGACTGAGACAGGACTGCAATGAGTTCAAGGTCAGCCTGGGCTACATAGTAAGCTCAAGGCCAGCCTGAACTACATACTGAGACTTTGTTCTCCCTGCCAAAGAACCCCCAAAGATTTACAAATATTTACCAATAGATTGTTCGTAACAGCCCAAAGGTGTAAGCAACCCAAAAGTTCATGATGTTGCAAACACATAAACAAACTGTGGTGATAATGAAATATCACTCAGCCATAAAAAGGAAATTCTGATACTTGTTATAACCAGATGAACCTTGAAAACTTACAAAACATACAAAGTCAATCACAGAAGACAGTGTTTTATATACAGCATTGATAACTAATGTCCAGAACAGACAAACCTATACAAACAGTAGATTAATGGTTGCCTGGGCTGGCAAGGGTATGTGGGGTGGGGTGGGGGGAATAGCTAGACTATGAATTTCTTTTTCAGGCAGTGAAAATGTTCTAAAATCAACTGTAGTGATGGTTGCACATAACTGTAACTATACTAAAAAGTATTGAATTACTTTAAGTGGATGAGTTATATGTTTGCATATCATAATTCAATAAAGCTATCATTTAAGAAAATTCTTCTAAGATACAAGGTACCTGAGAACCTCTCCTAGGAAGCTTTTCTGGTCAGTGGTAAAAGAGTTAGTGAAGCTAAGTCTAATTTACTTCATTGTAATTGGAACCAGCTTGTAGTATTTTGATATGTACATTTCCAAAATGTGAATGTAGTTTAAGAAAACATTTCATTACATCAGATATTCCAGGCAGCCTGCCATGAGGCCTTTTTTAACCATAAAAAAAGAAAAAAATCTTAAAAGGAATCTATTTGATCAACTTCAGAGTGTATGTTCTCTCTTGTTGTCTCATCTCCCATGACACTTGCTCCCTAAAACTTTCACATTAAACAGTACTGAGCATCGTTAATGCATTCATTTAAGTCAACAAACAGTTGAACACTTCTTGTACATCTGGTTCTGCTTTAGGCCTCTGTGTGTTGTGTTTGTGGAGACAAGAACAAGTGAAGGCTCCAATTTCAGGGCACTTACAATTCAAAAGGACAAGATAAACAATAAATAACGATTTTTTTTAAAAAACTTATTTAAAACAAGGTGCTATGCAATGAAGTGGCTTCTCTGAGAGGTGATGCTTGAAGTGAAAAAAGAAGGGTCCTGTGAGGAAAGACTTCCAAATAGAGGAAATAATTTTTAAATGACATAATCAAGGTGGACAGGTTAACCGTTCTGCTGCTGGCCAACCTTCCTCTTTGATTCTCACTCACCAACCTGGTACAAGGGTTGGCAAAGTTGACCCTCAGGCTGTGGATGCACCACGAGGCCTTTCCACTGTAGACCATTGAAAGGTCTCACAATGCTTTAACTAAAGGAAGCCATCCAAGGCCAAGCCCAGTTGTAAGTGATCTTTCCTTCCTCTTCCTGTGCCCTTCGGCAACTGTTACAGGTACCTCTCACTCTTGCAACTCTTACTGCTGAGAGGTATTGTGTCAGGAACCCAAGGATTTAAAGACAAATCAGACATTTACATGATAGCCCTTCAGGTAGGAAACAAATCTAGCAGTACAAAAAATATAGGCAAAAACGACACATGCAACCTACAAAAGTAAAAATGAACCATAAGAAAGAGCTATGGAGTGTAGGGATACCCTGAGATGACTGCTAGTAGGAGAATCAAGGAAGCCGCATGGGGTGGGGACGCCAGAACACAGGAAGTCTATGAAGCTGAGGACTTGAACATGGAGGTAGAATAAGCCCAGCTGTTGTATCTCTAATTTTAAAAATATTCTAGGAAATTCTCAACTCCCTAAGCAGTTACAGCTCAAGGAGAGAAGGCCTAATACTCCTTTCTCTCTCCATGATGTTCAGCAAAGAATTTTGAGCTGGGTCGTTCATTTGTTTGAGTATAAGAGGTAAGTTATCCATTTCGGTCCTGAAGAAAAAGCTAAATCACTCTGCTTCATAAGGAGCTTTTGGCCTCTGAAACAGATGATCCCTGGCACCTCTTATTACATCATTCACATCATTTAAGAGAGATATTTCTAAGAGGTTTTCCAAAATTAAATGGTAAACATATAAACACGCATATACAATGTGCTTCTGAATATACACATATATAAGTTTGTTTGTGTTATGTGTAGACTATACCAACCTTAAGTTCAAAATCTCACAGAATTATTTTAAACTTGTACTGTTAAGCTGAAGTTTATACTTTGAAAAAAAATTTTTTTTTCATTCAAACTTTCCCATCCACATTGTTGTCCCATTGACATGTTTTGAAACTTTTAGGGTTTTTTTCTTTTTTTTCTCCTTGAAATAAAATGGATTTGGAAAAAAAAATTTAAAAAACAAAACAGAACAAAAAACCTTCCCATTCCCAACAAAACATCTTGAATCAGGAAAGCCAAACAATGTTATTTTAGGCAGTATCTCCACACCTCCAAAAAATATCCATGGTCAAACTCACCATAAAGAGCTGTCCAGGTTTGATTAATTACATCTAGACACACGGTTCCTGACCTGAAACAGATGGAAAGAATGGCATTAAAAAAAAAAAAACACAAAGTTAGTTGCAGGTATCTGGCAACTAATTCTTACTTGAAATGCTTTTCATAAATCTTTTAAAAACAAAACAAAACCCAAATTGGGAGAAAGTATGATGAGGAGAGTATTGGTAAGGTCTTAAGTGTACCTGTACAGACTAAAAAGGAAAATAGTAACCAAATGATAAGAATTAACACTGGAAACAAAAGGCAGAGACCCTACTGTGTGGTTAAGTGTGTACATACCCTGGATCTAATAAAGAAACAGGCAAACTCAAACCAAAGACCAATTTACAAAGTAATTAGTCTATAGTCTTTAAAAATGTCAACTTTACAAAAAGCAAGTTGAGGGACTGTTCCACATTACAGTTGTGTAAAGAAGCACAAGTTATTACAATGTGATTCTAGACTAAATCCTTTTCCTAAAAGAAAAAAAAAAGTGCTAAAAAGTACACTACTGCTGGGTGTGGTGGTGCACACATGTAATGCCAGTATTTAGGAGGCTGAGCAGGAGAATCACCAACAGTTCAAGGCCAGACTGGGCTACACAGTGAGTTCAAGGCCAGTCTGTCTCAAAAACAAACAAACAAACAAACAAAAACAAAAATTACTGCAATATGGCAGTATAGTAGGTAAAAAATTATCACAGTATTAAATTGCTAAATCTAATGTCTATACTTTGTTTACATAAGAGAACATCCTTGCTTGTTAGGATGACTGATACCCTGAAAAATTAAAGAATAAAATAGCAAGATGTATGTATACACAATCTACTCATAAAGGACCAGAGAATCATCATATGTAAATTGTGTGAGGAACAGCAAAACCAAATGCTATGCAAAGTAAAAACTGCAGTTCAAATAATCATGTACTCTAAATACCACTGGGAGGACAACATAGGCTACAGCAGAATCATTCAAAAATATCACTAAGTGGTAGTACATGTCTGTAATCCCAGCACTCAGGAGGCTGGGGCAGGAGGATTGCTGTGAGTTTAAGACCAGTCTGGGCTGCATAGTGAGTTCAGGGCCAGGCTGAACTGTATAGCGAAACCCTGTTTCCAAAAAAAAAAAAAAAAAATCACTAATGAAATACTAGAAGAAAGGAGATAATTAAGAGTCACTGACTGCAATGAAACTAATCATTCACATTAGCCTTTCTTTGAAAAACTAAGAGACATCTTAAGGGCTCAAAACAGTAAATTTGTAAACTGAGAACAGGTCACTGATTTGTGCCTTTATAGGGCCAGGGATCTAGCTCAGTGGCCTAAGCGCCTGCCTGGCAAGTTTGAGGTCGTGAGTTCAATCCCTGGTGCCGCAAAAAAAAAAAAAAAAAAAAAAAAAGACTTAAAACACTGACTTGTGCCTATATAATAAACTGAGATGTGGAATATTAGAAATGTTAGCTGGATAGTGGGGGAAATGAAGGATTCAGTCATAACAATGGGAAAAAAACTAAACAGTACACTAACTGGAACACAGTAATTTGAACACCATATCCTTAGGATTCTACAGTTCAAATGACCATTCATACAGTCCTGCCTCCCATAAGATCCAAAACGATAACTGAGGGTTCTTTTATAATGGGGGGCGGGAGAGAGGGTGGGAGATCCACTGATCAAGAGCAGTTGCTGCTAAAATGTAAACATTCTTAAATAGTTACTTACGCTTCATCAATGTTGGGATGGAAAATTTTATTCATGAATCCTGTAAAAAGAGATGTTAATTAGCAGCAAAAAGATCCAGAGAACAATGAGTCTTAATGTATGTCATTCCTGGAAATAATTTCAGTATTGGAAAAAGGTGATAATTGTCATAAATCATTATTTACAACCTTCTATCTTTGGCTAGTGGTAACACTATATATTCTCCTGACAGCTTCCATAAACTAAAGTAAGAAAATTCTATTATGAGCAAACTTTGGGAGCAAGCAGCTTTTTATACAAAATCATCTCACAAAGCAACTGTGTCCTGAGCTAAGAGGTACTTGCTCTAGAATTTATAATACTAAATGATTTACAACTAGTGTCAAGATAAAAGTTAAGAAACTTCACTGCAAGACTCCCACCCAACAGCTGTATTGCTCAAGCTCTAAACCTGAGGCTCTACATGTGAGCTTCTCCTTCTGAAGCTCATTTACTGGCATCATTTGGCTGCACTGTGTGCGGAACATGAATGAAGCTGCTGAAATGCTAGAGGAATACACTCCAAACCACAAAGGATTTCAAAAGAACAGTGACCAAGACATTTCGTTTAATTTTAGTCCACTAATTCAAGGAAACTCAATTTTGATTAAAGTTGAGGCAACCAAGAAATGAAACAAGGAGTTAAAAAAAATTCTGAGATGGCTGTATCTGTAATGGATTTAAGTTTCTTTTTAAAAGATATTCCTAGAAAAACAAATACAGATTTAACATTCTAAGGAGCAATTAATTTATTTTCTAACTTGAAACCAGTGATTTAATTAGTATGTATATATGCAAGAAACGATATTCTAAAGCAGAGCTCCATCATCAAAGCTGTCATTCTGTTGTCCTCATCACTTCATTTCCTCACTTACAATTCCTTTATTCCATTCCACACTTGGAATAAATCCCAGCTTTTTACTAAGGCGGTTCTCACTGTCACAGTATACAGCCCCATTCCCTCACCTTATCCTAATAGCTTCTTTCTCTTTTATTCCAAACATACACAGTCAGCATCTACATGGCAGCATGTACAAAAGGAAGGGGTACAAAAGGAAGACAGCACTATTTTGGAAAAGGCCACTGTATCAACAGGACAAGAGACAGAAAGAAAGAACTGCAACATGTACAAAGTACCAACACAGCTGGGGGAATGCAAACCAACAGGAGAGCACATACACAGAAAAGACAAGACTGGAAAGATGCAGAGGCAGCTGTGCATGGGGCACAAGCCTCAAATGAGTTGCTACAGCCATCTTTTCTAAAATCTTAAGACACTTCCGTTGAGTTAGAAAACAGGAAAAAAGAACAGAAGACTTCTGGTATTCCAGTCTTTGCTCAAGCCACTCCAAGTGCTAATCATGCTTCTAGTTTCTGTTTTTAAATCCTCTGTGCTAAAATAGCTTCAAATTTCATCTACTACTGTCAAGACAACGCTGAGATATTTTTGGTCTTGGTGGCAAAAGTGAGTTGATCAAGCGACGTCACTGTTTGGAAAGCATTATAAAAAGATGTGTACCACTGTACCACTGGGGTGGTTCTAGGGTTACCATCTTCAGAAGTCAACTGGCGGTGACTGTGGCTACCCTGCCAAGCACAAAAGAAAGTGTAACTATAATGCCGAGGTTAAAAGAACACCAGGACAGGTCAAACAAAGCACCTAAGAACTGTACACAGCAGATTCGGGCAGGGATTTCATGAAAGCGTAACACCTAAACCCAAGAGAGCAGCTGCTGCAGAATTCAGTTCATCTTTACAACTTCAACAATTAAGTCTCAATAGATGCTCTAGTTTTAGGAGATAAAAATGAATGAGGAAGAAAGACAACCCTACAATGTTTGAATTACTCTACTGCCAAAACAGTGTTGTGACGCCAGGTGTGGTGGCTCACACCTGTAATCCCAGCCCTAGGGAGGCTGAGGCAGGAGGACTGCCACTGAGGCCAGCCTGGACCACACAGCAAGATGTTATCTCAAAAAAATAAAAAACACGCACTCCTATAATCCCAGCACTCAGGAGGCTGAGGCAGGAGGATCACTGCAAGTTCAAGACCAGCCTGGGCTACAAAGTGAGCCCGAGGCCAGCTTGAACTGCATAATGAGACCTTTTCTCAAAAAGACCCAAAAAAAAAACCAGCCTTGTGTCCAATACTAATTTTTCACTAAGGAAATAAAAGATGTTTCTAAGTCTAGTCTTCAGAGTATGTGGTTTATGAAGAGACTGTAATAGGCTATGAAAATGTTGATTTTAATATTAAAAGGAGAAAAATCAGGGGTAAATTTCTGTATGGCCCTGGAAAAGCACTTATGGATGTCCAAGATGACGTATGAGCATATTTGTAGTAGCACTGTTTCTAGAAGCAATGAGCCAAAATCCAACCCTTATCAACAGGACTCCAAAACTATAAAATAACCCCCTATTGGGAATCTACACAGCCAAACACAATGAACTACACCAACATGAATCAACTTGGAGAGCTCTAAAGGTGTATTTAAAAGGATGTTTTTTAAAAAAATCTCAAAAAAAAAAGGAGAAAGCCCTAAAGTAATAAAATGATATATTTACACTGTCATACCATTTAAGTAGACTAAAACAAAACAATACTTATCCAAGCTTTGAGTATGGGAAAACTGTACCAGAAATATACCAAAGTTGCAAAAGTATTTTAGGTAGAATCTAGGACCGTGGTCATGGTGGGAATAGAGACCAGAACAGATAAGTGGTGATTAAAAGTGATTTTTATCTAACACTGTATTTCTCTGAAAAAGAGACAAAGTACTTGTACATTATTTGCTGTACAGATAGATAAGAAACTGGAAGCAAATATGTACAAAGGTTAACAGTGCTGAATTCTCAGCAGAAACTTTTTCTCCCCTGTACCTTCCAAGTCTCATCACCCTTATCACCATCTCTGCACCACAGGTAGGGTCACGGCAGTGTGAAAAGATTAGACGTGTTGGTGCTAGTCATCTTTGTGAAATTCCTGTTACTTCCACCTCCCTCCTGACCCTACTAAATTTCTGCAATGTGTTCTTTTGTTTTATTAGTTATTTATTTAGAGACAGTGTCTAGCCACAAAGCCCAGGATGGCCTCAAACTTGTGGCAATCTTCCTGTTTCAGCCTCCCAAATCCTGGGATTACAGGCATGCACCACCACACCTGGCTGCAATGTGCAATTTTAATAGTTAAAAAAATCTTTCAAATTAAAAGTTATAAGGAGTACAAAGCATCTAAAGTTGATTCGGTTATATAATGGGTTAGCTAGTGCTGAACTCTTTCAGAAAAAGTATCAGTAAAACTATTTTGAGACTTTGTATCAATCTTTCGTTTAAATAATACGAATTCATCACAAAAATAAATCAGAAGACCCTCAAATTTATAAGGTATGTAGTCCTCAAGATCAGCTACATATAGGAATATGCTGCTAGCTCAACTGCAAGGAAACGTTCCCCTCCTCCTCCTCCTTTTTTTTTTTGGGGGGGGGGGTCCTCCATGGCTACAAACAGAACCCATGGCCTTATTGCATGCCAGAAAAGCACTCTACCACTCAGCTACATCCCTAGCCCAGGAAACTTTCTGCCAAGTAGGAAACAGTGGTGAGCCACAATCTGGTTTAGTTCAAAACAATGGTTCTACTATGTGAAAAGTGTTTTGATTGTAGCAAGTATTAAGAATGTGAAATGCGGTTCTTGGAAAAAAAAAATAAAAGAATTCTTGATACTTAAAACCCTGCCTCCAGAGCTCCATAAACACCTAATGAAGTGGTATCTATGACAAACATCCCCAGTGCTGGCTAGTGGTGGGAAGGTAGTGGCACATGTGGGCAGCATGAGCAGCCACTGTGCTTGACGCCTTTGAAGAACAGAAAGACATTAAGGAAGCTTAAGTCAGTGAGAACGGAGGAAGGGGGTCAGAGGGGATAAGCGGGAGCGGGGGCACTTGTAGAAGCCACAGGACTAGCCAGGCATGGCGGTACACGCCTGTAATCCCAGCACTTGGGAGACTGAGGCAGGAGGAAAACTGTGAGTTCGAAGCCAGTCTGAACTACATAATGAGACCCTGTCTCAAAAAAAAAAAAAAAAAAGCCACCACCATTGGACTAGTCTCCAGACATGTGTACAGTATTCACACCCTCAAGGTTCTTAACAAATGGCTTATTTAAAAAAAAAAAAAAGGTGGCTATCATGGCTTTCCTCACGATAGCCCAGCCTATGTCCTCCATGGTGTGCTTTTATCTTGTTTTCTCCTTTTTTTACTTGGCCCAAGCTCACTTTGCATTGTAGTTTCTCCCTCACTTTTCTCTTCTACTTTTTCAAATAAATTGTTACCATTTTAAAAAATAAATTAATTAAAAAGAAGATGGCTAGTTGGAGGACTGCCCAATCAGCTCACAGTTGTGGGGAACACCACAGTTGTGGAGAAAAAACGGGGAATGACAGATTTCAGACAAAATGGAAAGGGAATCCCATAGGGGAATGAAACTTCAACAATTTGATACCACAGGGTACTTTTTAAATAAAGGTATAAGTCAAGAAAACAGCTACGGTGAAGAGCTGTGATGATCAAAACTGATTCTGAAATATTAAGGTGCCTCTCTCATTGACCATGGCAGCTTTGAGTATATATTTGGAATCAAAGCAGCTTCCACACTGCTTTCAATTAAATCTAGATTTGGTTCAGTTGAGCCCAGAAGTACATAATGAAGAGGGCCAAAAAGATCTTTGTGAACACATGCTTTAGTAATAAATGGGCTGGAGCCTGGTCCTCAGTGTCCTCATAAGAATAAGATCATTTGAGCCGGGCGTGGTGGCTCATGCCTGTAATCCCAGCACTAGGGAGGCCGAGACAGGAGGATCCTTGTAAGCAACACCAGCCTGGGCTACAAAGTGAGCTCAAGGCCAGCCTGAATGGCATAGTGAGACCCTGTCTCAAAAACACCAGGGCTGGGGATCTAGCTCAGTGGCCTATGCACCTGCCTGCCAAGTGCAAGGTCATGAGTTCAATCCTCAGTGCCGAGAAAAAAAGAAAAAAAAGAGTAAGACTATTTGAGCTCTGGGACACAGGGCAGAAGCAGACTGCAAAGTGCTAAACAGGGCAAGGGTTCTATCCCCAACTCTGTCATTAACTGCAGGCCCTGGACCAATCATTTAATCATTTCATTCTATGAGTCTGCTTCTTCGATCTACAAAAAAAAAAAAAAAAAAAAAGCTGGACTGTGTGATCACCAAAATCCCTACTCTTTCTCTATTTCTAGGGGCCTTAATCAGTGCCAAAAATATAAGATTTTATAACAATGGCCAAAGCTCTGAGAACAGAAGACTCAAAGTGAAAGTTCAATGCTGAAGTCATTAAAGAAAATTAACAGCGTAAGGCAGCATTTTTAGGTACAGAACTATTCTACACAATACAAAGTTACCAATATGCTAAAACACATTAAGAGCCACAAAACCCAATGACTAGTCCAAAGGAAGCAGAATCCGAGTTAGTCTGTCTTTTTGTTTGAGACAGGGTCTTGCTATGTAGTTGAGGCTGGCCTTAAACTTACTATGTAGTAGCCCAGGCTGGCCTCAAACTCATGGCAATCCTGCCTCAGCCTCTTGAGTGCTGGGATTACAGGTATGTGGCACTGCACTGGCAGAATCTGAGTTTATAACCTTGTCACTAGGAAATTGGGACAGTCAGATTAACACTATCAGAAAACACTTTTCAGACTTAAATGATCTTATTTTACACCAGACCTTTTAAATTTTCATTAGTACATAAAGGTTACATTCACCGTGGCTACCAGGCTTTTTTAATTGTTTAAAAAAATAACCTAACCAAAGCAATGGAAAGGAACGTATCTCCTTCTACATTTGTTCCTGGACAAGCTGTGGGCAGTGTTTCTGGCAAAGTCATTTACACTCTGGATAACAATACCAATGAAGAAACTTCTGGACAACAAGGGGAGGAGACTGGGAAACAGGCAGCTAGGAATTCAGAGAAGGACTGTTCTCAGGACTGAGCATGTTTGCCCTGGCACATCCACCTTCCTTTGGCAATGCCATCACCGCACTAAAGAACATGTCTGCAACAAGAGAACTTTCCCAACACTTGTTTCCATTTGATCAGGAGCTATTTTACAGAGATTTTAAGAGAACATATTTCGAAAATGGTTTTTATGAAAACATAAGTAGAAGCAGCAAGCCTTTTTTTCTTTAACAGTGCTGGGAATCAAACCCATGGCCTCTTGAGTGCTAGGGAAGCTCACTACCAATGAGCTACATGCCCCCAACCCAGCAAGTAATTTTTAATCTACGTGAGTTTAATATTTTATTCCCTATCAGATATCTTATAATGATACATTTCAGTGATGTGACCAGTAAAAACTCAGAACTCTTAATCTTCTGGACAATTATTTTCTAGTACTGTTTTAGCAACTTGTTAAAAGGGGTGGGGCCAGACGATAGGAATAAATGTCTAGCTAAAAAGCATCCCACCTCTGTCCTGTATCTTTTAGCGGAAGAGAATCAAGTGGTTTATAATCATGGAGAAATTCAAATCATGCTTGCCGGGCGGGCGTGGTGGCACACACCTGTAATCCCAGCACTCAGGAGGCTGAGGCAGGAGGATTGTCATGAGTTTGAGGCCAGCCTGGGCTACAAAATGAGTTCAAGGGCAACCTGGACTACAGAGGAAAACCTTGTCTTCAAAAAACAAACAAACAAAACTCTTAGCTGATACAAAGCCATTTGTCTTAAAAAAAACTAAACTAAAAAGCACAGATTTTGAAGATTTTGTTTTGCTTTTTGTTACCAGGAATCAAACTCATGACCTCACGCTTGCCAGGCAGGTGCTTAAGCCACTGAGCTAAATCTCTAGCCCCTAAAAAGCACAGATTATCGCAACAGAAAACTACGTCATGGCCAGGTGAGGTGGCGCATGATGTAATTCCAGCACTTGGGAGGCTGAGGCAAAAGGATCACTGGCAATTCCAGGCCAGCCTGAGCTACATAGTGAGCTCAGCACTACAAAGCTAGCCAGCACTACAAAGTGAGACCCTGTCTCAAAAAGACAAAACGAAACAGAACAAAATGAAAAGAATGTTATGTTTTTGCTTGTTCCACTCCAATACTCAACTGCTCTAGAATAACAAGTCTCTTGACCCACAGGCTAACAGGAAAAGAAGGTAAATATTATCATGCCGAGTCATGCTGAAAACTGGTTTTTATTTCAGTGTTCGATCCCAGAAAGGAGTCTGTACAAAGTACCACACACTTTTGAGTCACTTCTGATACTGGGGTCAATATAAAAGTGTCAAAAGTTCACTATTATTTTCCACTTGTGTCTCCTCTATGAGAGGACATTAATGATTAAATTTATGGATAATGAAATATTCTTGGGTCAATCATCTATCCAGAAATTTCACCCAGAATCAGAAGTATCTTGAAATAGAGGTTAGACAAATGATTTAAGAAAACAAGGCAAGTCCATCCTAAGGCAAGAAGGTGAAAAGTACAAGAAGAAGAAATGGTACTGGTAGCTCTCTCCCAGGGATAAAATGAGCCTGGACTCATCAGCCTGGGTGAAATGAGCCTGGACTGAGGCAGCTGTGGCTGATGCAATTTAATGATAAATTTACCTGTGAGAAACAGAAAAAAATAAAAAACAAAACAGTAAGAAAAAACATTAAGTCATCCTGATAGTTTATCTTCAATGTCCATATATGTAGACTACAACCAAACTGATTAATTGTACTTTTTTAAGTCAGATGGATTGCTCAAAATATATTTAGGGGCTAAGGGGTATAGCTTAGTGGTAGAGCACACACTTAGTAATAAGTACAAGGGCCTGGGTTCAATCTCCAGCACCAAAAAAACCCCCATTTTCTTCATATATATGATAGACTCTTATCTTTCCTTGCAGTATCTCAGGCTATAAATTTTTTTCAGTGTATAACCTGGATCTCAGTTCCTAGCACAACTGGAGTGTTCCAAGTGAACCAGGGTAGGGACGCCACCAGTCTCACTAGTGACAGCCATATGCTAGCTGTGTGCATCAGTGCACACTCTGACAATTTTTCATCTTACCTCTGACAGCCAGGCCCAGCCTGGGGCAGCCCACACTTGGGCAGAAGTCTCTTCAGAGAGCTGGGCCTTTCCTACTCAGGAGAGATGGACCTGGGCTGGTCTCTTGGCAGGTGAGGAACCAAGTAAGGAGCTCACTGTCAATGCCCTGTGTCATGGGAACTTCTGACAGATCCCGTATGTGTTCAGGAGATCTAAACTCAACAAGGGGTCCTCTTTTCTGTTTCTTCCTCTCTCTCTGACAATATGGAGTCTGAGGAATTGGCTGGATGGATAAGAAAAGTTTATTTATAACTGAGAAAAGCTGTAGTGTTATCCTTAACCACATAACCCCCTACCAACCTAGATTACCAAAATCTTCACGCTACTTGCCTATATTTGAAAGATTGTGGCTTCTTTCTCATCTCCATAGTTTACCTTTCAATCTGGTCATTCATTTCAACCCCACTGTTGAAATCTGGCAGTATTTATATTCATGGTTAGAAGCAGGACAGTATAGAACACACTCAACTGGCAATTGCAAGATCTAATTTCAAGTCTCTACCATTCTTACCTAATGGTCACAGTTAAAAGATCAGGTGCCAGTCAAGACTGCTAAGTCCCACAGTGTAAGCCTTCAGCAAGGTGCTTAACCTCTTTGCCTTTCTGTTTCCTTATTCCTGAAGCTAGATTAAATAATGTTATCTACATGTCACATAACTGTCATGAAGATTAAATCAATATATGAAAAGCATTTGAACAGTAACTGGCACACAGTGAGGACTCAATAATGTTATAGTGTTGTCTTAATGAGCTTGAGCAAGTAATTCCATCTCATTTGCCTTACAGTAATAAGGAAATAATGAAGATATCTGCCCAACACATCTATCTCTTAATTCTTTAGGAAATACCATACAAAGAATAGCATACAAAGAAAGAAAAATAACATCATAGGGCTCTTGATTTTTTGTTGTTGTTGTTGCTTGGTTGGTTTTTGATGGTGCTGGGGCTTATACCCAGGGCCTCTAACGTACCAGGCAAGTGCTCTACCACTGAACTGCATTCTCAATCCTCTGAGGACTTCTGGGTTTCTTAAGACAGGGTCTCCACTATGTAGTTCAGACTGGCCTTGTACTCATGGTAATCCTTCTACCCCAGCCTTCCGAGAGCTAAGATTACGGTCATGTGCCACAATGCCCAGCTTTGGATATTCTGATTTACAGATATTATGTTTTGTATCTGTATCGCACTAGAAATGGAAAATATAGTTACTGGCTGGGCGTGGTTGCACATACTTGTAATCCCAGCACTTGGGAGGC